>CAUYPK010112092.1:0-71187 GCA_963574355.1 Loris lydekkerianus
CCCGCCCCCCCCGCCCCCCCCCCCCCCCCCCCCCCCCCCCCCCCCCCCCCCCCCCCCCCCCCCCCGAGCAGGAGCGCAGGCAGTGAGCATGGTTGCAGGACCAGCCACAGTCAGAGGAAGGGCCGGAGCGAGGCGGGGCCCAGGGCTGTCAAGGAGAAAAACATCCCAAGGCCTGCAAATTGCTGCTCTCAGCTTTTTTCCCCCCTCCTCCTGCTTGGGGAGAAAAAAAAGCAGCGCTTCCTCTGGAGGCGGATGCAAAAAGGATGCAGAATTTTAACCATCTCCTGCACGGGCCGGTCCTTCTCTGGCAGGTTTTTGGCCCGGGCCTGCTGTGGAGGCATGGAAGGAAGGGGAAGGTCAAAAGCATGAGAAGCTTTTTCTGGGAGATACGGGAAAGCTGGGCCTTCTTGGCACACCCATCAAGGAACTGGGGCCTGTAGCACCTGCAGCAGAGGTGTGAGGACCAGAGGTTGGGGGTATCTGGGGCCCATGAGGGGCCACCCGTCACTGTGCCGGTCTCTGTCCCTGCTTGCTGGGCTCCTCACTTGGTGTTGAATGTCATGCCTGCCCCCGTTGGGGACTGTGGTGCCAGGCTAGGAGGGTCTTAGTTCACACTGACTTGAGCCCTTCAGCCACACTGGGGTCCTGGGCCTTTCTTGTGACAGATTTTTGTGTTATAAAAATAATGTGAAATATTTTCTGGCAGCTGTCAGGGGCTTCACACATGCTACATCCAAGGCAAGACTTAAAGAATGAATTATAGGGTAAGGAAGGTGGTCTGGTCACTGGATACATGGCAGGCAGTCCCCAACACAGGATTGGGGGCCATGCACCTGGCTGCCGGATGCAGGACACTGGGTTCCGGGTGAGAGCACAAGGGGTGGTCCAACCAACAACCCACAAGACACAAAGCCTAGAGCCCACAGAATGTTTTAATTTTAATTTTTTAAATAAAAAAAATTGACTAAAAAATAATGAATATATAATAATGAATCCTGGTTATATTGGTCTTTAATCTAATGCAGTTGTGAAATTTAACCTAATGTTTAATATTTATAGAAGAGAGGGCCCAGGCAATGTGCTCAGGTCCAGGAAAGGCAGATTTATCCTGTGTTGGTCCTGTCTGTCCCAAGACAAAGGGTCAGATGTCTGGCTCTGGGAGGGGGAGGTGGGGTCTGGGTGCCCTGTGACTCTGGCCTCTATGAAGGTTAGATGGGACAGGTGGCCCCAGCCTGCGGTGGAGTGAGCCAGGGTCTGTGTGTATGTATGTATATTTGCATGTGCATGTGCGTGTGCATGCATGCACACACGTGAGCATGCATTCATGCCCACACAAGCAGGCATACTTCTGTACACACGTGTGATTCCCGGACATCTGAGTGTGGAAGTCCCAATTCTTAAAATAGGTGAATGCCAGGCTAGGACCAGGTGACGGTGTGGCTGTTAGGGCTTGGTGCTCCAGACAGCAGGTGGGAAGCCATTGTCTCTCTGGGAGGAAGCAAGCAGGCCTTCAGGTCCACCTGGCCCAGGGCGTGATCTAGCACAATGCTGTCCAGACAAACGAGGGGAGCCTCAAACACAAGCCATATCTGTAATTTCACATTACAGTTCACTTTAATCCTTAAAGTCATTTTAGTCTAGTATAAATACCCCAAATGGAATCATTTCAGTGTATCCTTTTGTATTTTACACACTCACTTCTCAGCCTGGGCTCCACATTGCAAGGCTTCAGCTGCCACGTGTGCCCAAGCTACAGCATGGCGAGGCAGCCTTGGCACCTCCCCACCTGGAGGTGGGGAGACTGGTTTTCTGCTTCTGTTTTACTGGTGGCCCTTCTTGGCTGGGGAATAGGACGCTTCCCCTGGTTTGTCAGGGCCTTAGTAGCCCTGAGAGCTGAAAGAATGAATGTTGGGGCTGCAGGTTCCAGAATGAGGGGGGCTGCTGGAAAGGCTTCTTCGGTTGTGCTCCCAGACGCCAGGGGACGACACAAAGGGCTGACTTCAGGCGCACAATAGTGGGGCGGTTAGTCACAGTGCCAGGGCAGCGGGCAAGCAGACAGAGCCCCCTGTGTCTGCGCCTGGTTGGGCTGGGCCCTGCGGCCCCCATCTCCCCAGCCTGCTTCCCACCCCACCCCGCCTGTGAGCTTTTGTTTGCACCCCTGCCCGCTCCTGCATTAACCCCCTGCAGCCTGCTGCCTACCTGGCAGCCTGGTGGGAGCTTCCTTGCCAGGCCCTGGTTTTCCATCAGCCATCCTGGCCAGAAGCTCCTTCTAGAAGCCAGACTCAGGCCTGCATCATTTCATTGGCCTGTCATGGGAAACAGGCGTCCCAACAGCCCCATTGCTGTAGCTGGGCAGTGTTTGTAAGCCCGAGGAGAGATTTTCACATTATTTAGAGGACCCAGTGTGCTGGACTCTCTACTTCAAAATCTCATCAGCAAGTGACAGTGCTCCTCATTCAGGGACTGTGCATTTCAGGGGAAACAATGAAAAGCCAAAACTGTGAAAAATTAAGGAGTGGCCCCAAAGCTGCTGTCTATAACTGCAGTTTTAAAGTGAACAGACTGATATAAATATTTTAATTCTGTGCATAGATAGATGGATAAGATAAAATAAATTAGTCATATTCTGGCCCAGTCTGGAAACTGAAAACAGGACTGATGTTGTTAGCGTTTGCTATTTACTAGTTACGATTAAAATCTTTCCTTCTAGGTTGTGATTCTAGAGCCTCAAAGATAAAGTGAGCTGTGCTATTATGATTTGACAGTTAAATTATTGACACTTGGAGAAGGTAACAGCCCCCAAAAGATATAAAATGCAGTTAATAGTCTCTCTTTTTAATTTAAAAATAATCTCTGCAAAAATACTGCATTTTGTCTTTTCTTCACTCAATTGAAGTGGCATGTGTTTTTATTTTAGGAGGCAGGGATGTTTTGCTGTGCCTACTGTGAGAAGGGAAATAAAATAAGGTGTCTTTAGAATAGACACATATCTACTTGCAGGTCAAAAATGCCAACTGCCAGACCATCTTCAAATAAACGTCTCTGATTTATTCGTCTTACCTGTTGATTATATCTTATAATTATTTGCTTTATAGTTTAATCCTTAGCTAGAGCTGAGGTTGTCTTTGGAATATAAAAGACCTTGGTCTGTCTGGTCCATGAGATATGGTGTGGCTCTGTTAGAATCATTCACGGCCGGATCAGGGCCCAGTTGGCTCCAGGGACAGAACCAGGGTGCGTGCGGCAGCTTGACCCACACAGCCTTCAGAAAACAAGTAACGGAAGACACGTACTCAGCTCACATCATTTTGTTCTGTTTTATTTTAAACCACTTAAGATGATTTTAGCACAGAGTGCTGTATCTTACATGCATTCTGAGAGCCATTGGGTTTTCAAGCTAGTGTAAAAACATAAAAAAATCCTGATTTTAAAATTGCCTTTTTGAGCAAACAGCATGCAAGTTTGCTTTTTAATTCATTTTTAAAGAAAGATACTTAAGAGCAAATACATTCGATGTGGAGACACTTTTCAAAATGAAGGTGACAAAAGGGGTGTTCCACACAGGCACCAGGAGTGCTCGGATCGCTCATCCCTGGAGGTTCTTCCACAGACACGAGCACAATTTTTCTATCCAAAGAGGAGTGTGGCAATCAGTTCTAATGTCATCTTGTGGAAAAGAGTCCCCACCTGGCTGAGACACTGGCACACTCAGCCGAGCTACTTCCCAGAGACACTCACAAGCTGGACTGTGCCCCTTAAGTGACTGTGGACCTGCGCAAATATTATTTTAAGACAAACGCAATTCTCCCTTTTCTAACTGCAGTTCACCCTGACTTCAGGTACTACCTCAAGTAATGGAAAAATTAAAAAAGATGCACATCAGAGCCTCAGAGAAATTGGCCTGGAAGCCACTATAAGGACATAGGAGACCTGATCAAGTCCTGGGGCTCCTTGCTCCTCTCAGCCTCAGCTTCTCCGATTTAAAATGAAAACAGCACGCAGCCCAGCCCTCTGTCAGGGCTATTGCGGGAATATGACAACAGCAGCCGGTATTTGCATGGCAAAGCCACACAGCTTCTTTTTCTGTTTGAAAGTTCCTCCAAAAGGTCCAGTGCTATAGACACGTGAACTGCTGCAGTCCTCTCAGTAACTTTTCTGGCAATGTATGATGATTAGTGTTTACAATGATTATTTTATTCTTAAGTGAACAATCACTGTTAATAATGATTATTTTATTCTTAAGTGAATTCTATTTGACTTAAAACAAATGCAATCGTATCGGTAAGATAGTCCTTTTCTGATCATGAAAGCAACGTATGCTCACTGTAGAAAATTTGGAAAATACAGAAGAATGCACATAAGGGAAAAACTGTTCGTCATTCCTCCCACACAGAGAAGCTCTGGTCACATTTTCCCGTGTTTCCTTCCAGGCTGCTCCAGCTGCTGAGTGGCTCTTGTCAATTCTTCTAGCCTCTATTCCAGATAACTCCACAGGTTTTCTGCTTGGTCTTCCTCGCCGCCTTCACCCTTCTGTCCCTCGGTGACAGGCTCTTCTCTTATCTTCGGGCAGCTGGTGCAGGCTCTGCGTGTTTGAGGAGAAGAGCTCAGGCTCCACGGCACCAGCCTCCTTGCCCTGCTTTTCTGGGTGCCTTGATGGGGCAGGCCAAAGCGCTCACACAGCCCTCCAGCAAAGCCAGGCCTGTGTGCGGGCTCAGGGTGTGGGGGACACAGAGTGGGATAAACCCATGCCTCGGAGGTGAATTTGCTAGGCCTTCCCTGGGCAGGGGAGAGCTGGCCAGTGGGAGGACACAGGCAGGCCGACCGGACAGAAAACCCAGGAATGCTGCAGCATGAGGGGGAGTAGAAAGCAGCCCTGATGTTTGAATTTTTGGCAAAGAAAGACGCTGGGGCCAAATTAAACAAATTACTTCTTAGATGTGCAGAGTCTCATCAGAACTGTTGAGATAATGTTTCCAAGGTGTTCGGCTTTATGGCTCTGACTTACACGCATCCAGTGGTTAAGAGTTAGTGTCAAGTGGCTTGGTAGACAGAATCCACCAGGAGTTTAGTGCAAGGGCATGATTCCTGAATACCATGTCATGAGCAGGTGTGTGCCTTGGCTGGTCCTACAAATCCATCAGGTGAAGGTTCCAAAGGAACCAGGTCTCTGCAGGGGGAAACAAACTGATTTCCATATTGCTCTCCGGAGTAACTGTGATCCAAAGGGAATTCGAGAATTGCCACATTCATTTCCAATAGGATAAATGGTGCCCACGGGGTCTGCCTTAGCCTCCTTAGAATAATACAGAGACCTCAGCATCTCAACAATAGATCATTAGAGATTTATTAATAACCCAGGTTGCAGATAGACTTCACAGGCAAGATAATGGGTTGCAGCGTTAGTTATGATAGAGAAATATTAGCAGGAAATGAAATATGGAATAATGGGGGCCATGACAATAAATTATCATGCAATAAAATAATGGAATATTGTGTTACCCTGAAAATGGTGTTGACAGAGTTTGTAATGGCATGGAGAAATGTGGGATACAGCATTTTTCCTACCAGTAAGTTTGTATGTGAAGTATGTAACTGTATGCTTTTCACAGAACAATAGAAGGGAATAGAATAGAATATTATTTCTGGACAATAGCATATAGGTGAATTTCCCTTTTTTCTTGTATTTTATACTTAACCCACATTTTTTCTTATTAAATTATCTGTCTTAAATATCTTCTTTATATATTTTTTCATTTATCACCAGTTTCAAGGGAATCTTTATATTTTATTCTTAAATTGCTTATACTTTAGACTTTTTTGTGTGTCTTCCTTAAACATATGGTATTTTTATAATCAGGGAAGAATCACTTTTAAAGACTTGTGATTAGAAATGTAGACAAATGGCATGTTTGCCTCCAGTCGCTGGATAGACGGCATGTGCAGAAGTATTCGTTAGGCCAACAAATATGTATAGTGAATAAATATTATCCATTTTTTAAAAAAAGATTTATATGTCGATAGCTTATTAATCAAATACTACATGCGTTCCTTAGTCAAACATATATGCTTGTACACCAGAGCATAAAAATCTCCATTTAGATTTTATGAGGGCTTGAGAAGTGTTTCTGTCCCTTAAACAATAGCTTCAAGAAGGAAAAAAGGACAGTATTAGTTGGATCACAGTCCTCCCACGCTTGGAGTCTGTGCTTTATGCTCTCATGTTTGGTTTTTAAGGCAATTTTAAAGATTCTGCAAGTTCATTACTGGAGAAGTATATAGATCCTGGATCCTGGGTTCATAATGTCAGATAAAACTGTGATCTTTGAGTGGAGATCTTAGTAGTTTATTTATACTCACCAGTTGGCCTTCTTTAACCAAAAAAAAAGAAAGAAAACAATTATTTCCTTCAGCTTGTACTTCCCTCAAAATACTTCTCGGCACCCTTAAATTACCTGCAGATGCACATCTAGGGGTCATCGCTTGTGTTTAGAGGCCAGAATTTTCTTTTTTAACCGTAACACTACAGGATTTTGTGATATGGAAAAGTCTGTCCATATTTCCAATGAAAATTCCTTAGCTTTCAGGCAAGTGTGTTCGGCTTCCCTGCAAAACGAATTCCCAGGACCTGCATTCACGGGAAGGGGCCTGGGACAGAATGCAACGCCCCCGTCGGCTTGAGAAGAGACCCCTGCTCGGCCGCCCGCGGGGACTTCCCGCCGGCCCTGAGCCGCTGCCGCCGCGGCGGAGGCGCGAGCCTCAGTTTCCCCGACGGAGCGGAGACGCGGGGTCGGCGTCGGGGACTCCGAGGAGGGCCCTGCGCGCGTCCGCCCGGCTGGGAGGTCCCGCTGCTGGGGCCGCCGCCGCCCGCCCCGGCCTGCGGGGCGCGACCCTCTAATCCGCTTTAGTCTATATATTGTGAGCTTTACTCGGGCAAAGTAAACAGGGCGGGGAACAAAGCGGCGGCCGCCGGCCCGCGACTCCTGACCCCGGGGTCGCGCCCTTTGTTTGCCTTCAATGGGGCAGCCCCGCCGCCCGGCCCGCGGCTAATTGGGGCGCGTGCCGCCGCCGCCGCCGCCGCCGCCGCCGCCGCCCGAGGCCGCCGCTCGGACCTCCGACCTCGGACCCGGGACCACGGCCTGAACCTCATCCCTGCTCGACGCAGACCGGGCCCGCCGCTCAGACGTGGACTCAGACCCGGCCCTCGCCGCCCTCCCCGAGCTCGGGCCCCAGACCCAGACTCGAGGCCTCGGCTGGGACCCCGGGCCCGCGCAGGACCCCCTGCAGGCTGACGGCAGCCCGGCCCGGCCGCCCCGCGCAGGCCGCCGGCTCCGACCTGCCCCGGGCCGGGGCTGCCTGCAGGAGGCGCCTGAGGCCTCGGCGCGCTCGGAGCCGGGACGCGGCGGCCGAGCCCCACGCGGGTCCGGAGCTCGGCCCCACACCCTGGAGCCCCGCGGAAGGTCCCCAAGCAGCTCCCGCCGCGCGTGGGGCCCTGTCGCCTGCGGTGGCCGAGGCCACGGCCATGGGCGATTCTGCTCCTGCTGCCCCTGCCTGGGGTGCTGCCTCTACAGAGCCTTCCAGGACTTCACAAAGCCAGGATGAGGCAGAGAGGCGGAGAGGTTTATTATTCCTTGTTTTTCTTTTTCTGCTTTTCATTTATGCCTGGAAGCCTGTCGGATGGGAAAGAAAAGACTCCATGAACGTGAAATTCAGAATCCCCTGGTGAGGAGACTGGGAACATTCCAGGACCTCTGCTGGGGTCACTGTCCCCCAGACTCTCCTCTTCCCTCCAAGTCACCAGGGTGGGTCTGGTGAGACCAGGATGCCGAGGTCATGGATGCCCTTGACACCAAACCCAGGCTGTCACCATTCCAGAGCTTCTGTGTTCTTTGTTGTTTTCCTCTAGTCTTGGACAAGGTTATAATGTTTATCCTAAGAAGCTTTTGAGACTTAAGCTCCTTGTAATTTTTAAGGTTTTAGCCTGTTTTATAAGAGGTGCTTTTTCTTGTAATTAGGTGCAAAAAGGAAACAAGAGAAAGGTGTCCTGAAAGGCTTTGACTTTGAAGATGGACAAATGGCTTCTCGTCCTTGGTCCCTGGGGCAAGGCCCTCTGGCCTGATGCTCAGTTATTTCATAGTTTTGTTCACCAGCTTTAAACATTGCTGGGCTTTGCCAGGAAGACTTTAGGATGTTGCATTTGTTTCTGACCTTGTTTTTTATGGGGTGGAATGTTCTAATGTGGAAATTGGCTTTGGAAAGTCTTGGTGATGAGGAGTCACCGGATGTGCCTTGCTGTTATGAGGAAGGGAGTCAGGTGAGGGTCCTGCAGAGTACGGTGTCAGGGCATCAGTAGCTCTCTGCACGGAAAGGAAAGCCCTGTGGTTGCCATACAACCCTGTTCCCTCTTTCTTTGACCCTCACTCACTTCTGCTCCCTTCACAAGCTGTATCTTCCTAGCCTTTCTCCTTGCTTAGGAGCAATAACTGGATCTGATCAGCATAAGTGAGCTGCTGTGGAATCTGATGTCCAGAGCTGGGACCCTGGCCATACCTCTGGAAAGGAATTGCCACCATGAACCAGGTCATCGGCAGGGCTGGCTGGCAGGAGGCCTTGAGGATTCTCCCGGGCCTTCCTCATCACCTGCTTGGCCGTTGCTATTCAGATCCTGGGGCAGTTGCCTGCCAGGTTCACAGAGGGCTTTAAGCAGGGGGGAGGTGTATGTGGGCCTTGGAACCACCCTGGCTGCTTGGCCAAGAAAGCTCTGATTGCAGGGTGCTGGCTGCAGACGAGGGCAGTGGACAGAGGAGACTGTGATCTCCTAGCTCAGGCAAAGGGCTTCGTTATGAGGACTTTGGCAGGCCAGCTGGGCACTTGTGCCTGTGACTTTACACCCAAAGTCTACTCGCCCCAGTCCAGTTTTGAGGGGGTGATCAGGATGCACCTGGCAGGGAAGAGTGAGTGCCTCAGAAGCCTGAAACAGGCTGTGGGGCAGAAGGCAGGGGATTGCCAAAGCTGGACCAGCTCAAGGCAGTTCTGGGTCCTAGATTTCAATGGAACTCTGTTTTTCCTGGAAACTATTCTTACCTTTAAAATAAGCCTATGTGTATATAAGGGTAAACAGATGGATGGAGATGTTTTCCTTAAAAAAATAAAAAGTAACAACGTGCATGAATATATATCCTGGTTGGTGTCTGAGATCTGTGCAGAATCAGGCCAAGTCACTGCCCCACTCATTCAGGCCTCAGTTTCCCCACCCTTTAAAGAGGGATGACCATCTTGTTCTGTCTGGCACACAGGTTGTGAGGATCATAAGAGATAAGGTGAGAACTCATTGTAAATTAAGACGTGCTTGTTCTGCACACGTGAGGTCCTACCATTATTAGGAAAAGCCCTCTATGATGAGGCCATTGTTTTAGGATTAAAATATTTAGCAACTCACATGGTTCCTGGCACTTATTAAGTGATGGGATGTTTTTGTTCATTTGAATTGTGTTGAAACTCTCTGCTTTGGCTATACTAAGGATGTGGCCCAAAGACATGAGAAATTGGGTCAGGAGAGAGAGAATCCTTCTTCCCTTGAGGCCTTTGAATTATGACAAGCAGGCCCCCAATTGTGTTTATTGGAGTCAGCAGTTTAGAGGCTATCTTGGGACATACACCCAAGAGCCCTAAGTGTTGTCTATCCCAGGGTCCACGCCTTCACTGCCCTGTCTACCTGGCATTGGGTAAGCTTCTGCAGGGCCCAAACCCCAGTCTTGTCTCCACATTTCAGCCCCCTCCTCTCCCCTGGGAGATCAGGCTTGTGTGGCTCTGAGAGCTGCCTGGGCAAAGAACACACCTGCTCGGCGCACGGGCCCCTTGCTCTCCCCCAAGTAGTGGCTTTGCTGAGTTTGTTCTAATGATGATGAATGAGGTCAGCCTAGCTTGCCATTCACAAAACAACTTTCTGTTGCAGGGAAGACTTTTCCATATGAGCTCGGATCCCTTCTCAATGGCAGGATATGTTTTCATTGGCTTTAGGTGTTCACACATGTGTATGAGAAAGGGTTAGAGACCCTCACCTGGGTTAGAGACTTTCCACCAAGACCCCAAGTTGTCTCCCAGACTTAAGGGCAAAACTTTTATTGCTACACACACATACACACACCCACACACATCCCAGGATATTATCCTTGTGGAGCTAACATTTAATGTTCTAAGTATTAAAGTTTGAGGCACCAACAGGCTGTCTTAAAAGGCTCATTCAGCCTGTCTGCCTTGGAGCTATTTTATTTATAATTCTTCTTGTCACGTCAAAGAACTCTGTGTTTCTTGCAGACTGTGTTTGGGTGGTTGAGTGTTTGGTTTTTGGCTACAGCCAGTTAATTTTTCCAAATCTGTAGGTCCAGGTGTGTGTTGACAAGTTTTTTCCCAACTCAGAAACTTTCCCAGTGAGTCGTGGAGTCCTCCTATAAATGTCCAGTGTTCCACATGTGAGGGAATTCCAATTTCGGAGGAAAGCAAGGGGCAGTGTGGCCAGCGCCTGCAGCCACTGCCTCCTCACACGGAAAGTCAGCTGAACAAGGCACACGTGGGAAGCAGAATCTTGTAGCATATTTAGAATATTAAGGTGAAAAATTGGTTGATGGATAAGGCATTAGCAAAGGCACAAACCCTTGATGATAATTAAAATCCCTCCTTCTTGGCATCATTGAAAACCAGGCACAGGAGCCTGTTCACATCTCTGGTGATTTTGAAATACATTTAAAAAATATACATTCATCATGCAAAAATTATTTAGACTTTTATTTTCAAAGTTAGTGTCTATTCTTGTCTGATTGCTTATACTACCACTTTTTTATGTTTAAAATAAATGAACTTCATGTTGTTTTAAAATTAGGAATTACATCAAAAATCGCTCTATAAAATAGCAAAAGTATTGGTTTTCTTCTTTAGTATTTTTCTTTTGCAGCAATTACATATTGTCTTATAGTGATAAATTTAATTCAAATATTTCTTTACGTTTTGTAGAAATGGCATGTATGAAAAATCCAACCTTAACCTTGAAGTTAGCTAGATGTAAAAGCTAGGATAGTTTTTAGTATTCTAGGGATACTCCCATAGTCAGGAAAATGAAACTATCTTTATATATGAAGTAAGTTACTCAAATTTGTGTTGTGTGAAATAATATTTGATCAAAAAAATAAAAATAAAATAGAACTATTTCAATAAATAAGACCAGTGTGGTCAAATTTCAAACCACTTGTAATTGACAACAGCCCTTCCCACCCTAACTCAACAATCAGCACTAATAAATTCTTTTTGCAGACAGATTATGTTTTGTTGCAATTATTTTAAAGAAGTAACCTGTGAAGTCTTGATTTTAATAAGAAGTTACTATAGTTTCTTGCAACTTAGCAAGAAACAGAGTTCCAAGGCAGTTTTTTCCTCCTCCCCTTTTTTTTTGTTTATTGTAGAGGAATTATAATTTACCTAGCCCCCTGAATACCTGTACAATAAAATGCTATAAGTGGCACATAAATTTTTAGAAAAATGTGAATTTCTCAATTTGTGATGATTTCACTTTAGAAACATAGAAATGAGTGACTGAAATCAATTCAGTGCCCGCTTATCTTTGAAAGGCAATTTTTATTTTTTAAAAATTTTAGTTTGTAACTGTGCCTTTTTTCTTTCCTTGTTTAAAGCCAAGAATCTAACTTTGGCATTTGATATGTGCCTATATGTAATCATATCATCCTTAATTCATATTTTTTCTGATTTTTTTGTTACTACTTCGTAGTGGAAAACAATAATTTTAATTCCTCATCAGTACGAGTGCACTTTTCATCCTAGTACGTACACATACATATGGTACATTCATGTTTATTGTAAGATTGAACATACATGTATCACAGGCTCCTCATTGTTTTATGCTCCTCTTGTAATTGAAAAATAGTAACTCCTTAAGAATGCTTTCAGGGTTGTTAGACTTCTTTAGACATATATACACAGGTAACACAACATGAATATCAATGTATGGACTTCCAGAGGATGTTAAAGACAATAAGCTCATGGAAGGTTTCTAACCAGACGTGAATGCTTGGATGTGGTGTAACGCCCATCAACCTTAACAGAGCACGGGCACAACACTTACCACCGTCACTTGCAAGCACATTTTCAAAGGGTGTTTACTCTTTTTTTTTTTTTTTTTTTTTAAG
Organism: Loris lydekkerianus; assembly: GCA_963574355.1. NCBI lineage: Eukaryota > Metazoa > Chordata > Mammalia > Primates > Lorisidae > Loris > Loris lydekkerianus. The sequence continues at coordinate 12,195 of CAUYPK010112092.1, forward strand.
ATAGAAGATAGAAAAATGGTGTCCAGGTGCTGGGTTGGTTTGTTTGTGTTTGTTTGAGGGTGAGTGCACTAATGCAATATCCAGCATTTACTGTTGTCCTTGAACATGTTTGTCCTACAGCCAGAGTTTCATTATTGCTGCTAGTAAACCGATGTGAAGTTTGACATACAGCTGAGTGAAAGCAAGCAACAGATTTTAGTTTCACGATTTCTGAAAGTTACGGATGCTTGCTTACATTTACTTACCCTGCCTGAGACGCTATCAAATCTGCATTATCTTTTGTTTTAATTTCTATGAAAAGTAATATAAACACGCATATACATATATACACATGTGTACCCATGGCAACATATATAGGTAACATACAAAGTAACATATGAAAGCTAATAGGTTTTGTGCATGAATAATTGGGAGTAGAAACGAACCCGCCATAAAGTAAGTAGTACAAATTATGATGAAATAGGCACATCAAAATGGACTCTCAAACTTGCAAACTACTTCGAGACAAAAGCAAAAGAAAAAAAAAAAACATAAGCCTGGTTTGCCTTTATATAGAGTCCCCAAAGCTGCTAAGCAGCTCCTCAAAAGGCACATTGTCTGGGAAGATCGAAGTGGCACCTAACCCTGAAGCTGCCACGAACTTGCAATCTCAAGTTTATTGGGCCAGCTTTAAAAACATTATTCTTCGATGCACAAGTTGAATGTTCAAAACCTAAGTGAAAATAATTTTCATTTACACTCATCCTACTTTCTTTAATTAGACTAAATGCATCTGTTTACTAAGTCTTTGTAATGCTTTGGATATTGAAAATTTACAACTATCAAACCTCAGTTTGTGGAGAAAAGGGAAAGTAAAGAGAAGCACCCAACAGCCTCCTGAGCCGGACCTCGGGCCAGAGGCTGGCGGAGAAGGCAGAGCAGCAAGAAGTTGCCAGCTGCATTTCCACTGGACAGATCAGGAGAGAAATCAGGGGAAAATAACTGTGTAAGTCCGACATTATAAACATGACAGTCTGGGATTTATTTTCAAACATTTGACCTCAGGCATAGTTGTGGCCCAAAGGCAAAAACCAAGTTTTTCTTCCAGGAAACTTACTCGTCCACAATGCTCATCAGCATGCAAATTTTCTAGGTCTCCTTGTTGATAATTTTAGCTTACTTAAAAAAAATATTATTTACTTTGAATAACAAGAAGTGATGACAAATAGACAAAAACAAAATCCCCCAAAACCAGAACTTGAATAATAAATATCCAATGGAATTACCTGAGTGCTATTACTGTGTTCCTAAATAAAGCAGAATTTGATTTGAGTTTATGACCAAATTATCTGTAAAGCCTTACTAAGTATAGGGGGAATTTTTCGAAAAGAATATGTGTTCTTAGGTATTGTTCTGACTTCCCTGATTTCCTGTTTTACCAAATAAAAATTGGAAGGTAGGAATAAAGCATTAAATTAACTCATTACTGAGAGCAAGAAAAAAAATTAGCTAATAAAAAGAAGAAGGTTAGCAAGCTGGTATGATTATATAATGATTTCAGGTGAAAATTACAAAGCTAATATCCTGGCGTTTAGTCACTGCCTTCAGTAATGATACAGTTGTCAAATTTGTATTTGTGCCAATGGAACAAAGTTGTAACGGCATAATAGAAGATAATCTCTTTTTCTTTGTGTTTTTTTTTTTAATTCAGTGTTTTAATCCACTCATTTAATCACAAAACATGTATTAAATTAGTTATAATATTTATAGCATTTAGGATGGTGATTATAAATAGATTATAGTGTGGTGGTGGATATGATCTTTTTTTTTTTTTTTTTTTTTGCTTGAATGTATCTTAAAGCTATGCAGAGTTTGTAGAGTTTATACTTGAGAACAGTTTTATGTGAGGAGAGTAACCATATTTTTATGTCCAGAATCTCCATTGGGTTATTAACAAGCTTGCTCATTATTTTGGAAAAACAAAATTTGGTATTAAAAAGGCCTGGTGATGTTTAGATCTCTACATTCTGCCTGGTCTCTAAAGCATTTTTGTTCTTCTGGAGTTGCTAAACTTGCTAAACCACAAAATATCTTTAATATGTTTTTTTAAAGTAGTTGAACCATACAGTCAAGATGGGGTGGAAGGGGAATTTATAGTGGCAGTTAGCGGTTCAGTTTTTCCTCCGTGAGGCCAGAGTAGGATGGTTTGGCAGGCAGATCTGTGGGACTTTTGGGGACTGGCCGAAACACACTCATCTTTTGGGAATGTGTTCTCTTACCCCACACTTCCTAGTTTGGACTAAAAATTTTAATAGTGAAGAAAATTATAAAAGACTGTGCTAGACAAGGTTGTTTCCCTGTTATATTGTTAGGAAGTGGTCACGGCACTCCCGAGTGTTGGGCTGGAGAGAGCTGAACCCTTTCCAGAGGAAGGAGTGAGAGCTCCCAGCTTCCAGCTCTGTGCCCATAGCCCTTGAGACTGGGGGGGCCACACTCAGGAAAATAATGAAATCCACCTAATTGTGAGCTCACTGTGAGTTGCAGACAGCTGTGGAAAGTGAAAGTTGGTCAACATTCTAATGAAAATATTAACTGAACATTTCGACGCCATTTTCTAAAACTGAGCTTTCTAATAGAAGAAAAAAAAAAACCAAAAAACAAAAAACTAAAGAAAGTGAAAGTTGGTCAAGATTCTAATGAAAAGATTAACTGGACCATTTCGATGCCATTTTCTAAAACTGAGTTTTCTAATAGAAAAAAACCCCCAAAAAACAAACAACTAAGCTATCCCTAAAAAGAAGAGGCTGTAGTAAAATTCCAGACCTCACCCCAAGCAATTTGGGAAGTTTTCTGGATTTTTCCTTGCCCTCTCCCCAGATTGTGCATGTCATAGGTGATGGCAGTGGTGTGTGTGTAGGGGGTGTCTAACACAATTTAAACTGGGGTACAGGAAGCCTTGGCAGGCAGGTCGGTGGAAGGCAGCCCTCTGTCAGGGCCTGAGCTGCCCATCCCAGCCTTGCCCAGTGTGACTGGTTCACCCTTTCCAGGCAGTCCGACCCCATGTGAAATGGAGTTTCCTGGGAAGCAGGGCACAAGAAAAACTTTTGAATTTACCAATGGCATAAAAAGTATATATATTTTTATGACAACGGCCAAGTTTCAATTGGTTGGCAGAAATGGCGAGATGTGACGTCAAGGGGCACTGGTTAGAATGCCAAGGCCGGCAGCGGGAATGAGGGGGTGGGGAGAGACACTGAGACAGGACCCAGGAGGCCGTGTTTCTCTCGGGCCCTGGCCGTCAACAGGCTGTCGCAGGCTTCTGGGGACAGTCAGGTCCATGTGGCTTTGAGCCAGGGCATGTTTGGGCAGGGGGAGCAGATCTGAGAATAGTAATCCTAGGTCCACTGCGTCCCTAAGAATTGGAGGCCCAGGCTGGCCCCTCTGTGGTTTGGAAATCACTCAGGCGCCCCTGCGGAGCAGGCAGGAAAAGACGCTGTGGCCTCCTTGGCATTCTAAGCAGTGTCCAGACCCTGGAGCCCGGCCGATCCTGACCCCTGGGAGGGGCCTGAGAAGGAACCGTGTGGCTCAGGGCCAGCAGCGTCGCCATCGGGCTCCGAGAGACCAAAGCCGCGGCCTTCAACTTCTCCCCGCAGCTCCTGCGCCCTGAATCGGGGAAGCAGGAAGTTGTTTCCACCGGGAAGGAAGAAAGTAAGCTCGGAACTGGGCAGCTGGATCGTACCCCAACCCATCCCACGTCTTTCTGGGCACCGTGAGCGCCCCCTCCAACTCTGCCAGACACCTTGCGTGCCCCTCTTACATCTCTGGGCACTATGCGCTGTCCTCACACCCCGTTCGCCAGATCCCGTGCTGCCGGCCCCACCCCCCCACCCCACTGGGCACCGCGCTCCTAGCTCCTCAGAGCCAGCCGTGTCCGGGAAGCCGCTGCCGTGTCGCCCATGAGCGCGCTCAGCCTAGAGTAAAGCCTGCTGCCACTGTCGGCCCCGAGCGTTGTCCCGGGGCCTCGTCTGGCCCCCACGGGGGCGAGCCCGGCGACCCTGGTCGCTATCCACGGCGCGCACTGGGCTTCGCGCGCAAGGCTGCCGGCAGGCCAGGGACCGTCGGTCCGCCTGGGGACCCCCAGCCGGGCCCGAGCGTGCGCGCGCGCCCCGCTGCCCGCAATCATGGCAGCCGGCGCCTCCGAGCGCAGCCGCTGAGCGCGCCCCAGCAGCCGCCTCCGTGCCAAGGCGATGGGAAAGGGCCAGGGGCTCGCGCCCGCCCTCTCTCCTCTATCGCTTGGGCCCTGGGGCAAGAAGTGGAGGACAGATGGGCTTCCGCAGCACCGTGCCCCTGCCCCGAGAGGGCGGGTGGGGCCGTGGGGCGGGGGCGCGCTGGTGGGGAGAGCTCGGGGCGGCGTGCCCGCGGGGACGCGCACGCGGGCTGCGGGGCGAGGCGCGGGGCCCGGGTGGCGAATCCGCTGCTCATGCCTACTGCCCCGCCCGCGCGCGCCGTCCCGGGGCGGGCGGGGGGTGTTACCGGGAGGGGCGGTGCCCGGTCCTCACCCGCAGCGGGCACGGCGGGGGCCGTTGGCGATCTCGTTGGTATTCCGGGTGCGGCTGGAGCCCTGACCTCTCGGTGCAACGGGGTGCCGGGCTCGCGGGCACGGCCGCCGCCCTCGGGCGGTCTCTCCAGGTTGCAAGGCCCGCAGAAGCCTCGCTTACCCCGTCCCCTCCTCCCTGGGTCCCCCGTACCCCCTCCCCCGCTCCGATCCGGCGGCGAAGGGGTGGGCAGGGAAACGCGCTCTCTGGGACAGGTGCCAACTCCGAGACAAAAGACATAAAATAGGCGGCAACGGGGGAAGCGCAGCCGGCGCGCTCTCGGGCGGGGACGGCGGCGCCGCGGGGGCCGCATCCTCGGTGCCGACCCGGGAAAGTTTGGGAAGTCGCCGCGGCGGCTTCTCAGTGGCGGGGGACGCGCGGCCCGGGTCGCCCTCCGCGCCGCGCTTACCCTCTCTGCGCCGCTGCTGAATAATTCATGGCGCGGCCGCCGGCCATTAGCATGCACCGGGCGCGCGGCGCGTCTGTGCCAAGCCGCCGCCGCATTCGGCGCCCGGGCAGCGCCAGACGAGCGGCGGCCGGGTCCACTCTGTCCCCGCGCCTGCCCGCCCGGCGGCGCCCATTGTGCTCCGGGCCCGCGCCGCCGGGCTGTCCTCAAGCCTGCCTGCAGCCTGCCGCCCGCCCGACGGCCGCGCTCTGCAAGTTCAGGCCCGCGCTGCCCGCCCGCCCGGCGGCCCCCGGAATGCAAGTGAACTTGGAGAAAGTCGCGCGGCGTGTCGGCCGGCCCTCCGCGGCAGGGCGTAGGCGCCCCCGGGCCAGCGCGCTTTCGTTTTCGTCTGGTACAAAGGTCCCTCACGGCGCTGGTCACGGACGCGGTGACCGGGTCCTGGGAGCCACTAATCCACGCAGGCCACTGGTTCAATTCAAGGAAGCAGGAGCCCGAAGGAGAGGAGCGGGCCAGTTCGCGGCGCGCCGCGGGGCCGAGGAAGTGGGGCCTGGTCCGTGCGCTTCACCGGCGTCCGCCAGAGCCATCCCACCTTACCTACCGAGAGTTGCGGGAGCTGGCACCACTCTGCTCTCCTCCGCTGCGACGCAGGTAGGAGAGAAGTGTTTGGAACCCAGGACTCAGACCCATGGACGAAGGCCTGTGCAGCGGTGGCCACTGTTAGCGCAGCGCTGGCTGCGGTCAGGCGTAGTCCTCCAGCGAGGGCTGGGCTGTCGTTCTGTACGTCCCGGGTCAGAAGGAGACTCCTGGTAAGTGCATTTTTCACTTTCACTACTTAGTGCTTCAGTGTCAATGAAGGGACTTCTCAGAGGGGCTCCGCTGCAGGACAGGCCTTCTTCCATGGACTAGGGAACACACGTTGGTTTTGAACTTAAAGCAGAACCAGCTTGCAAGAACTCCACGGTCTTCATTTACCTTGATCTTGGGATCTGTGAAATACGGCTTCCACTCTCAGGTGTGCAGTTTATTTGCCAGAGAGAATTTTGTTGAACACATATAATAAGCGTTAGCAGGCATTTTAAACACAATGAAAAGAAAAGAGAAAACATCTGTTTTTTGGTTAGATCTGCTTGGGAAGGTTATTAAGAATCTACAACTGTTTCTTGGAAAATTGAAATTTTTTTTTTACTTCCTAAAAACACGCTACTACTTTTTTTTCTGCTGGCCGGACACTTGGGGAGATCTGATTTTGTGTGGGGGGGGACCCTAGGTCTGGCGTTGGTGGCATTTGGTTGAGTGAAAAGGCCTGTGTTGAAGCTGTTTATAGTGGCACAAAATGAAAAACAACTCATAACTTTTCATAATAAATGCCCCTTTATAGGTGGCTCACACACAGACTCGGCCAGTGGCCCTGGAGAGTTTGTGGGGAGTGAGAAAGGGCTGAAGGAATGCTTATTGGCCATAATAATAAGCTTTTAATGTAACACTGAAATCAGTTTCTTCAAAGTGGGGTTTCAGAAGTCAAGGCAGTTTAGCAATAGCTTCATTTTATTTTAGTTGTTTGGGATTTTAGGAAAATGCATGCTATACATACGTGTACTTATCCTGGGTAAAAAGGAAACCGGAGCTGCAGGGGATTAAGCCTACTTTTTAATTGCTCTACAGGTGCGATTTCCCCTGTGCTCTTCCCCAGCTTATTGATGTGGTTTGGATAACCTTGCTTGGGTCTTTTGCCACAAAATAATGGGATGAAGAGGCCTGTTTCCATAACACCCTGCAGTCATGAGCTGGCACTTGGGAGGCTGTGTTTCTGGGAACATGGACTGAGGCCTGAATAGTTGAGGCTAGCCTCATGTCTCCCTCTTCCTGGGCTCTCTAGTCTCCCCATCTGGAGAAAGAACCTGGAGAAATGAGGGGATCATTTCAGCGGGGTCAGCTATGGCCAGAGGCTGAAACTTTGCTTCACAACTTGAAGAACTAACCTCGGCCATCTTTTTGCTTAGACTGCTCCCCCTACCCCACCCAGTGCTTTATCCTTGCCCTGATGTGAGTTTTAATTTATGACTTTCTCAGAGGCCATTAGCGGACATGAAACTTGGGGTGGGACATTTAGGGGTCTTCTCAGATTCAGGGGTGTAGCTTTAGGTGTGCTGCTGCGGATGGGAGCCACTGTCTGGCGTGGCATTAGCAGCAATACGGTTAGTAAAGCACAAGTTCCACTGGGGTTTCCCCTGCAAAATGCCGGAACCGTTTCCTCCAGTCCACAGAATGCTGGTAAGGTGGTGCCCAGTGGGCAGGAATGGTGCCATATTCTGCAGAGGTCTTTGGGCATGCCCCAGGATTCAAACAGACCGTCTCTCCTTCTCAACAGGCGGGATCCAGGCTGGCAGGAAAAAGCTGAGCTTCCAAGGAGGCAGTCTCAGGCCACTTAGCAAGGGCTGCGATTCGCCAAGCTCCAGAGTCCCATCTCCTGCCACAGAGTGAGCTGCCACAATGAGCTTGTCAGAGTAACAGAACCTTCCTACCCTACGGGGTAGAGATTATGCAGCAACAGTGGAGCCAGCCCAGAGGATGGAGGCCCTGCCTGGCCCTGGGAGGCCCTGTCCTGCCTTTGTCCACGTTCCTTACGGCCAGCACAGTTCAGATGGAGACAAGCTCCTGCCAGGGGCTTCTTTCTATGTTAGAATAGCCCATCCCAGCCAAATTTTTTTTTTGAGGGCACACACAAAAGAAGAGGCTTTGAAAATGAAACTTGTCAGTTTTTTATTACTTCCGTATTTAATATAAAGAATGTGGTAAGCAGGGGGCCAGAGTCACATGGACAGTGGTATGGGCTGTTCGGAGGATAATTTTCTGTTTTGTTTTAAACCAGGGCAAACTTAGGATAACCCCCAGCTTGTGCCGGGGCCTTGCCATGCCCAGACCCTCCCAGATAAGGAGTTGCCAGGTGCTGGTAGGGGCTGGCTGGGCTCAGCTCAGGACAGTGTGTGACAGTGGGACTGGCCCCTCCACCTCAGCTAAATCTCATGCCTGCCGCCTGAACAGGTGCAGGCCAGCAATTTGCTTTGCTCAACACGATCAGCGTGGTGCTTTGCAGTAGGGTTACTTTTCATGTGTTGTTTGCACCTGGCCAGAGCAAACTCTCTGTATTAAACCTGTCTTACTTGCTCCTGTCCCCTGAAGGGCACTGGGGCCTGTCACAGTCCAGTGTGAATGAGGCCTGACTTGAAAGCATTGTGTGGCCCAGGGAAGGGTGGGGAGGGTTTGTCCACCCAGACCTTGTGCCCAGGCAAACCTCTTGCTTTGACTGCGAGAGACAATGTTTAGCAAAGGAAGGGGCCCTTCCAGGCCAGGCAAGAAACATCTTGAAACAATCCTGTTTTACCTGTGTGTTGTTGCTGGGTTTTAAAGGTTATTTGCATATTTGGGGAGAAAAAAGCATACTTCTCCAGAAATCTTGTAAGCTAGTATATCCTAGCTTATGTCAAGGCTTCAGTCTTTCCCTGCCCCTGGCTCACTGTGTGACCCTACACAAGTTACATCACCTTTCTGAGCCTATATCCTGAGCTCCAAAGCAGGAAGAATTATACCGACCTCAGAGGAGTCAAACATTTTCATAAAGCACAGTTCTTGGCATGTGGTCATTAGAAGGACATAAATGGTTACTGCTGTTGTCATTGTTATAAATGACAATTGGTAATTATTATTGTATTTTACTTGATAACATTTTATATTATTTTCTAAATAACAGAGAATCCAGTTTTAGTTTCCCCAGAAAAGGCACCAAGAAGTTTACTTTTCCTTCCCCACAGGTGGTAGCAAAAGTGGACCTTGATGGTATTGACAAGGTGGACTAGTAGAATTTTGAAAGGACAGCACGTTCCTGGACACAGGGACTCAGTGTGAAGGTGATTGCCCAGCTGCACCTGAACTTCATATTGGGCACATGAGATAAGACAAGGGTCTACATGGGAATTCGGGAAGTGCTGATGGAGTAGGTGCCACTTCCCAGGGGCAGGACGGGAAGCACACCTGGGTGCTTTGCCTAGGGGCCTGAGATTTGCTCTCCCTCTTCACAGGTGGGGAAGGATAAAGGCAGGAGATCCTGATGCAAGGTCCACAGTGGCCACACCAGCCACCAGCATCCTTGCTGGAAATGCAGGTAGAAATTCGGTAGGAAGGTTTTGCCACTCTGACAAGCTCATTGTTCTTTGACATATTATAAGAGTATTTATCAAAATGCTTGCTTTGGAGAATTTTGTCTCCTAGCTGGTCATTCAGGAAGACCCGGCAAGATTGCCCTTTCTCAACATCTTGTTGGGACAAGAACGAACCCTAAATGGCATTGGTCGTGCTTTATGAGGTTGTAGATCTGAGGAGGGAGAAAAAGCAACAATTGTCTCCAAGCAGAGACAATAGATCTTTTATATGATATATTTATTTCCAGGGCTGACCAGTGTTCCGTTGGCTGGGACAGTCCGTGGAGCTGGAGTGTCCCGGTGTCGTGGGCCCTGAACGTGTAGTTGGGCATGGAGATTTATGGAAGAAAAAGGAAAGTCTCCCAACCCAAGGTTCTTGGGAGATTTCAGTGGGAATGTCTGGCTTTCTTTGTTGAGTAGAGTTTAAACTTTCAAAAGTTTATTTATTTATTTTTTTCTTCTGTGATGTCTTTTCAAAAGACTGCAGGGGCATGCTTGCAGGGCTAGAAAGGCAGCTAGGTTTTGGATTGTGGTCAAAATGGGGTCCCCCTTGGGCCGGGCCTGGTCGGCCTTTGTTAGTGGGTCCTGAAATGGAAGTGAAAGAAACAGGGACTGGGAAAGGAAGGGTCTGTCCCTTGAGGGTTATGGGGAGGCCATCAAGAGAGCAATTTTGGCCAGTTTTTGGTTTTCCAGGGTTGCTTACTCTTCCCTAAATCCCGTTCTCTGATGAACTTGGGAGTGGCCTATAGGTTACGGGAGAAATGGCCCGGCTTGGGAAGCCACACATGGGTCCTCAAGGACCCTTCCTGGCTGGAGACGGTGTTTTTTGTTATTGTTGTTTTTTTGTTTTAAACTCTCCACAAACGTGGCCTAGAGTTAGGGCTGCATGAATATTTTTTGAATTAATACAATGAACAGAATTTCACCCTGAGGCCTACATGCACACTCTCCTGCCTGGCCTCTTTGCTGGCATGCTGCTGGCGAGGAGCAGCTACCCGGCAGCTCTGCAGCGGTTCATGTGTTGTGGGGAGGGGTCCTTCAGCCCACAGCCCTGGGAGGCGAGGCTGGAGCCTGGGCTCCCAGGAGACTGGAGGAGCTGATGGTGCAGGGGCTTGTGCTGAGAGCTTGTGGGGTGCTCGAGGAGCACTGCAGGACTCCTGCCACCTTAGGCATCTTGGTCTCGACTCCCTGCTTGACCCTGGAGGGCAGACAAGGGAGTGGTCCTGATCAGAGTGGAAGACGAGGTACCTTGCCTGTCACAAGGCCTTGTCATTTTGTTGGCAAATAATATTTGGCTTCCAAAATGAGGTTTTATTTTTAAAAACTACTGTCGCATCTTTTTTTTTTTTTTTTTTTTTTTTTAAGTGCTGGAACCTCATAGCTTGGCCTGTTTCTCTTTCTATGTTAACCTGCCTGAAAGGCTGTGACGAGAAGAGCCGTCTTTTAGGGTGTCCAAGATAGCCTTTGAGGTCCTGGGTAGAACTGATAAAATTGAGATCACAGAAAATAATGAAATCTTGTGACATGGGGCAGAAAAACCCTAAAACTAGGTTTCTGTTCACTTTTGTGTGTGTTTGGGGGTGGGGGGGTTGACAGTAAAATTCAGCATAGTCTTACTGTCAAATGTTGGATGGGAAGGAGCCTCCCTCTCCCACTCGGGTGACATCGGGTGGCTGTGCTGAGGCCGACGGGGCCTGGGACTTGCTGTGCAGCTGGTGGCCAGGGCATCATGAGATGGGCCTGTGACTAGCAGTGTGGTTATTAGCCATGTGCCTGAAATATATAAAGTAAAAAGGCCAAACACATTTTTTTAAAGAAGTGATACAATTTTCTCTCGAGATTAAAAAAAAAAAAATGTCATCTCTAATGCCTTTGGCTTTGGAATACCAGGGCTGGGTTTTTTCTGTGGAACTGGGTGTTCCTTAATTCTGGGATTTCAGATGGCAGGGAAAGCATTTAGCTGAAATATTTACCTACTGATTTGGGCTCTTAAATTTAGAATCACCTTTCATGTGTTTAAGAGAGATATTTACATTCAAATCAGCCTTTTATAATTACATTTTAAATTATAATAAAATGGTGATGCCAGGCTCTAGTTTTATGTGTATTTTAATAGTAAGAGAAGCTGTCTTGAATCAAGTGGGGGTTGTACATCATCCAGACCACCCCCCAAGTGTGTCCCCAGCATGTCGGGTTATGTGGTGTTACCTCTGGGGCCCTCTTGTTGATGAGGAAGATTGCATACCTCACGGTGTACAGTTCCCTCTGAGAAGGGTCTGATTTGGACTGATGTGCTTGTGCCCTGAGCCCCACGGTGGCCTGCAGGCCAGCTTTAGCTTTGGTGGGGTGGAAGCCATTGTCTCACAGGCAGCCAGCTGGGTACAGCAGTGGCCGCTACTGGCTGTGGCAATCCTGGGGAGGGGGCACCTCTTCCTGCCTCCTCTGCTATGGCAGGGTAGGCCCCAAAACGGCTCCGACTTCAGTGGCTTCTTGTATGCTGCCGGCTGGCAGGGCAGGCCCCATGCCGTGGAGCATGGAGGGACCATCTTCTCCAGGGCCAAGCTCTTGGCAGCCCTGCCAAGCCGTTGCTGGAACGGAATTCCCGGCGTTCCTGGTCGGGCGCATGGCATCGGAATCCTACCTGCTTTGTCTCTGGCATCAGCTGGCGAGCTGGTCACGTGGCCGAGTGCGTGAGACCAGAGTCCAGGACCATAGGCTCCTTCTGGGCGGCTCCTCTCTCACTCTGTGCCCCCTCCCTTTTGGCTTTCGGCATGACCATCTCTGAGCAGGCGTGAAGCAGTATTAAAATAAAACATAATCCAGGCAGCCGAGGGAGCTTCTGTTCCAAGAGGCTGAGACGACTTATAACGGTCCACCCAGACTGGCCTTTATGTCCAGTCGTCCTGGACAGAAAGGCCCTAACATGTCTCCTGCACCAGAGTCAGACCCAGAGCCAGGGCATGAAGCTCCTTAGGCAAATGGCCCAAGTGGTGGTCACTGCATACTATCCCCTCTGGCACAGAGCTGGCCCTGCCTGTCCCCACATGTCTGTGGAAGGTGGCTTAACTTCCTGGGGACCCTCCCCACTCTTCCACCCAGCCCCGTTGCTTGCCTGCACACAGATACCCCAGTGGTGATCTACTGCAGCTCCTGGTCACATGAAGGGCAGAAAGGGGACTTGGGCCACCAGGCTGGCCTGGCAGACCCAGCCTGGATACCTGAAGGGTAGGCACTGGAGTCTGGAGAATCTCCAAATAAGAGCACCCTCGCTGAAACCTCAGGCCTGCTGGCCGGGGCCAGAGGGCACACGGGGATGTTTCCCTGTGGTGATGGCAGTACTGGCATTGGTGAAATAGAAAGATTTGCAAGGAACAGTGGGGTGAGGTGTCTGGACTCCATCCTTGGTGGCCTTCCTCCTCGTCCATCACAGCTGCCTGGCCCCGGTGGCCCCTCTAGGAATCAAGTGGTGCCTGGGTCCTTGGAGCTCTGTGTGTGTTTTGTTCTCTCATCCCACCAGCCCTGAGTGGTAGGAACCATTATTCTGCTTCTTCATACAGACGGGGAAACTGAGGCTGGATAAGGTCTTGTGGCTCACCCAACCACGAGGTGGCCTGTCAGATTCAGATCTGTGGCCCGGACTCCAGGCCAAGGCAGCACGCGCCCCCATTGGCTTAGAACGGGGCGCACTCTAAGGGCCGGGGGCCCAGACAGCTGCTGGGGTGAGGGCACCGGCTTCACCCGTGGGGAAACCACCAGGGTGGTGGCGCAGCCTGCTCCTCAGAGAGCCGGAGTGGGAACAATGTGGCTTCTATCCCTGCAGCGAGCCAGGCCGCCTGGACTCCAGACCCCTCCGAGCAGCCCGGCCAGGCAGGCGCCCACAACATGGCGCCCAGGCCTCGCCGCCCGTCCATGGGGCCTGCTGGCGCCTTGGCCAGGCCCTGGCCGCCCACTCCCAGTGTCCTCCCCGCCAGCCGCTGAGTGGCCAGACGCTGGGCTTCCTCCTCCCTCTCCCGCTCGGCCAGCCCCCTCCTTTTTTGGTGGTGGGTTTGGGGGCCCGGCCCACCCGCCTCTGCCACGTCTGCCATCCTCCCGGCACCCATGAGCATCTTTCAAAAATTCCCGGTGGGCGGGGCCGAGCCGCAGCGGCCGCCTCTGGCCCCCCCTCCCCGGGCAGCCAGTGCCAGATGAGAGCAGGAGACAAAAGTAGCATTTTCTTCGTCCTCCTGGGCGGGCAGCAGGGCCTTCCCCTAGCGCCACTTGGCTCCTGGCAGCCCTGCCCCCTGGTGCCGGGGTCGCTGAGGCCCAGCCAGGATGGAGGGACCGATGGACGGGCAGCCAGAGACCAGGGGCCTGGGGAGGGACAGGAGGGACTGGCACTAGGCAGCCTGCTGGCCGGCAGGACCTGCCTTCCTTCCCCTGCCAGTGTGACGGCCCGGCCAGGGACATCATTTCCACTTCCTGGCTTTTGAGAAAGCACCTCTGTCCTCCGGCACCCCGGGTAAGTCACCTTCTTTGCTTCTCTGCTGAAGACGAGCGGGGTGCTGCCATCTTGTGCCCCGTGCCTGGCTCGTTTCCTCCCTCTAATTGGTTCTCCAAACTCAAAATTCTATTTCAGACACCCCCTTCCCCCATCCTCCGTGAAGTAAGCCCTGCCAAAACTGCAGGGAAAATGCAAAGCCAAGCCCATTTACTTTTAAGATCCGAAGCTACAGGCTTTAGAAATCACAATCAAAATGAATGTTTATTATTTCACTGTAGCTGCATGTTCAATGATAATTTGAACAAATGTTTCAGGAGGTATTAATAGCCATGGTCTACTCTTCCTTGCCTAGTTATGTCAGTTTGTTGTGGGGGTCTCATTATTATTGTTATTTTAATTCTTGGCGGCACCAGGAGTGGCAACGGGAAAACCACCAGAACCATCCACGGCTCCTCCCTGCAAACTCATCGGCAGGCAGGGCCAGGCGGGCACACGGGAGGGAGGACTCTGCATCTAGGAACAGAGGCCCTTTTATTTTGTCCGGCATCTTTAATGCTACCATTTCCACAGTTTAGGGACCTAGTTCTTTCTCCCTTTCGTTTTATTTTATTATATAGGGTGGGTGGGGGAGAAAGCAAGCTCTTTTTGGCTCTCGGGTCAGCTTGGGGGAAATCCTTAAGGCTGTTTTGAGCTTTGTTTTTTGAATACTTATTTAAGCCTGGGGAGGTGCCACCTAAAAGCACCACTGTGCCTGCCTTGTAACCACTCTGCCCACAGCCTGTGTGTGGAGTACATGTGGGCACCTGTGGGCACTGTCCTCTAAACCTTCAGGGAAGACTGCACAGTCCCAGGTCCTGCCTTCTGTGCCCTGATCTCATCCTAGTTCTCAACAGCAGAGTTGTCGGCTGAAACACCTGGGCCATCCAGGGCCTATAATGTGGCTGGCTGGGCTGGGAGTCCCTCAAAGGTCTTTGTGGCCCCTGCCACCCCACCGCTGTCTGTGAGTGGCTACCTGAGTTTCCCTGTTGGTCCCTGGTCCTTCAGAATTGCTGAACCTTTTTATTGAGAGGGAGGCTTTGTGGAGTGCAGTTCCGTACCCACCTCCACACTCCTACAGGCTGACAAAAGCATCCTCGGGAGAAGCCTGACTCCCCACATTTGAGGGTAGCTGGGGTGTTGATTTATGGAAAATGGAAAATCAAACAGAGAAAGTTCTACTTTGCACTAGGAGGAAAATTCCCGTGTAAATGCATCTTTGCTCTGCTACTTCAGAGGCCTGTGGGCCCGGGGTGTGCGGGCCTCGGGTTGAGTGGCCGTCCAGAACAGTCACCACCAAATGTAAAAACAGAGCTCGGCTCGCACGAGGAGTACCGGCGGCTGCTTTTGTTCTTGGAGGAGCCAGCAGTCGATACTGGAGGATTTGGGGCTGCAGAAACAGGCATATACAGCAGAGATAATTAAAACATTTTCATGATTATGACAGCCACATTCTGCTGCTGCAAGCTGGAGGATTCATTCCACCCAAATATTTAGCAAGCATCAAATAAAACACTGGTGGCAAAATAACAGTAATAGAAAAAAAACAGAGTATAATAAATTTTAAAGGCAAAAGACTTAAGAGGATAGAGAGACGCACGGGGAGGAAAGAGGGATATTAATCATTTTTAAGGAATTTATACTTTTAATAGCTGCCTACTCATCTTTGTATATATGTATATATTTTAGTATAATTAATGTAGGTGAATGGACCCTTAATCCTAAATCCTGGAATGATAGATAGTAAAATTTTCTTATCATTAATTCATCTTCTTTTTGGACAAAGTAGGGGCAAGTAGCAGAAAAATCAATTAATTTCCATAAATGAGCATTTTCATTCTTATTTCCATTGCAACTAAATTTGTCTAACATTTTAAATATATGTGGTTAGCACTTTTTCCTGTGTACACCTTAGATACCTGGGACAGTTGTATGTGACCAACTGTTATCTTAATTTTTTAATGTGGGTAACACTTACCACCCTCAAAATTAGTAAAATGCCATAGATTCTGTTTAAAAAAAAAAAAAATCAGGCAAAAGTCTTAGCATTCTCCATGGCACCTAGTGTTTCTCAGCAGTATTTCTTTTTCTTTCTTTCTTTTTTTTTTAAGAAAGTACCACGCAAAGCACTTTTCACATCATCGTTTCTATATAAATTCCACTATAGACTGAAATTATACATTCTCACAGCACAGATGGGCTGGTCTGTCATTACGGCTGCTGGGTACTTGTTGGAACACACAGCATATTTCAATTGTGGAGTCGACAATTTCGAAGAACTGAGGTCAAAATAAACAAGTTGAATTTGTGTATAGAAACAGACTTATTCAATAATCTTCTAATCCCTTGAAAAATTCTGTAGAGGAGCAACCACCACCTTCATTAAACTTTAATTTTTGATCTTCATTTTTTAAGATTTCAAATGCCCTATGTGAAAGAATCTTATGTTTTAATTAATTACTAATTTTTATCTTGTTTTGCAGCATATACAGTGTAACACTAGATTTAAATTTAAACTTGTAAGGTGTGGGACTTTGGATTTTAATATCTTGATCTCTGTGGAAAAGATGTTAAATCTCTAGTTCTGTGTTGACGTACATATAATGATTGTGAGACCTTTATGAAAAATCAGATGGTAAATATTTAAGATGGTCTAAAGGTACATTTAAATTCAAACTTAAAAAAAAATTAGCAGGTAAACTACATAGAGTAGCTATAAACTTAAAAAAAAATTATCTCACCAAGATAACAAAGTGCAGAATTTATTGGTCCGTATCAACATACTTGAGGGCAGAGCAGTTTTTACGGCCACAATAATTTGCAAATGATGATAACTGTTTATTTTGCAAATTTGCTCATATTATGATGCAATCCATTGAGGCTTCTTTCTTGTCCCTTATATCTAAGTTTTTGCCTCTCTGATTCTGAATTCCAGAGTCAGGCCCGGCAGTTCCGTCTTGGTGGCTGAGAGGAGGAGGGCACTTCCCAGCATTACACCATGCAAGCTCCATTTGTTAATAGAAGCACTTTGTTGTGGCTTGTTTATTTTAAGGAATGTACCTGTTGGCAGAGGCGTTCGTGAATAATAGGAAAAGTGAAAAGTTGATGAAATTTGCCAGAGCCAATTGGGAGCCATCCCTGCTGTCTGATTTTTTAACCACTTTGTCCTTTCCAGTTCTGCTCTTTTAAGGCTGGGCCCACATGGTGGCTCACGCCTGTAAGCCTTGCACTCTGGGAGGCTGAGGCAGGCGGATCCTTGATGGTACTTGTACACAGAGCTGTAAGCATGTAACGCACACACATCCCAGGTGTTCTCTGTTTCCTTATTGACTGATGCCTAGGTCAGGTAGTGGTTTTCTGGAATGGTCCCAGAGGAGGTCATTCTCCCCAGCCCAATGCTAGCCAGCGTAGGAGGTAGGTGGGCCTCAGGAGTTTGAGACCAGTTCTGCTCTGTTAGCCTGGTGACTTGCAGTGCATTGCTGCTCTGGGGACCCCGTAAGATGAGGCGTAGTAGCACAGATCCCAGCCGGCATGCCTCAGCTGTGCCTAGGAGCAGTGGTGGGTGTGTGTCTGTGGTGCTGGTGATCACAGTAGTGATGATTCTCTGCACCCCTCCTGCTCCTCAGGTGCCCACTGAATGCAGGGGCACCTTTCACATTTGGGAGAGGACCAGCTCTGCAACCCAAGGCCTGGATTCAGATTGAGTTGTCTTTGTTTCCAGGCTGTGTCGATCTCTGGGCCTGGCCTCAGTTTCCTGGTATGGGAATGGGGACAGTAAGCATAGACCACACGGAAAGCTTGGTTCTTGGCAGGCATCCCACAGTACTATTACTTCTTGTCTGAGTCCCAGAGCATGGCCTCAAGGGGGTTGTCACTGTCCCATCCCACCAGGGTGCCAGCCTCAGGAAGGCCTGCTGGGTTCTCAGGTGGGACCGCTGGCAGGGTACTGATGCCTGCTCGTGGCAGTGTGGATGTGGACGGCATGCTGTGCCTGGTGCTTGTGTACAGAGGTGTGAGCGAGCATGGAACACACACACATCTCAGGTGTCCCCTGTTTCCTCATTGGCCGATGCCCAGGTCAGTAAGTGGTTTCCTGGGATGGTCCCCAAGGAGGTCATTCTCCCCAGCCCAAAGCCAGCCAGAGTAGGCAGTGGGTGGACAGCCCATCCAGGTACAGGACTCAGCAGGCCCGGGGGAGGCCCCTGGGCTGGGCGGGCCTGCACTCTGGGCCCTGGCCAGACACGCCGCTGTCTCCTCATGCGGACATGCAGTTCTGGGCGCCGGCCATTTGCAGACTGGGAGGAGTGGAAGTGAGCCTCCGGGCCCAGGAGAGGAAATGGCGGCGCGGGCAGGCCCAGAACAGGATCTGGGAAGGCGGGTTGAGGGCCTGAGGGGAGCCATTAGAAGCCCTGCTGCCGGCCACTCAACATGCTAGCAGCCCCTCTGCAAGAAGTGCCCATCAGGACTGGGCCTTCCCGAGCAGGCCTGTGTCCTCCCACGGTGCACAGGGCACCTGCATGCCAGGGATTGGGGGAGGATCGCATGCCCTGCTTCCTAATTGGGGACGTGGTGACACTCGGGCTGCGGGCGGGGGCGGGGGGAGTGCCTGAGGAGCTGCAAACACCTGGCACACCTTCAGGCCAAAAAGACCTTGATAAAAATGGTTCCCACTGTAAGGCCTGTGTCTTCAAAACAGGGATCATGGCATCGGCCTCAGGAAGGGGTTGAGAGCGTCAGACAAGGTCCTTGCCTGGGAAGGCCTGGTTGAGGGGTTTCTTCCCTCACTGTGGCCTGGTAGGAGGAGTGAACTCCCTGCCCATCTCAGCCTCGGTTTCCCCCATGGGATTCTGGGGTAATTTAACATGATGATGGACCAGCATTCAGTTGGATGCCTGGGGTAGCACCTGGGTGGGTAGAGGCGTGAGTGGGCCCTGAGTCAGGGTCCCAGCATTGGGCTTCTCAGCACCAAGCCAGGACACAGGTTTCTGGCCAGGCCTCCTGTCCATCGCAACCCCCAGGAGAGACCAGCCAGTGTTGGGGAATTTGTCTGGGAGGCAGCTGGGCTGCTCTAGAGTTTGGAGGGAACCTCTGTCCCAATTTCCTGGGAGGCCAGCCCTGCGCCAGGATTCCTAAAATGGGTGTGCCGCACTTCCAGCCCAGAGGTGGGGGGAGGCATTTTGGGATCCCGCCTCCCCACCCTACCAGGCTGTGATTGTGTAGTGGGGGGAGGCATTTTGGGATCCCGCCTCCCCACCCTGCCAGCCGTAGTTGCGCAGTGTCTTTCCATTTGATCGGCCAAGGGCTGAGGACTCCCACCTGGGCCTGGTGCTTCAGGTCTAAGGAGCAGTTCCCACCCCACCCGCCTGATGCAGTGGATGCCCTTCGGAGTCTGCCGGGGCCGCGTTGGAGGACTCAGCAGCGCAGAGATAGTGCCCTCATCTCCAGCCTTTTTGTTGTCAATACGTGAATAGTAAGTTGCCCAACACCTCTGCCCTTAGTGGAGACTCTCAGCATCTTGTGGATGGCCCATGAGCAAGGATCTTGGAGTTGCACTCAGACGATCCAGCCCTATGCTCGCCTTGAGGTGCCAGTGTCGTGACTGGCTGCAAGAGGTCAAGCAGTGCAGCAGGTCCCCAGGGTACCCAGCTTCAGCCAAGGACCATGTGGGAGAGGTGGCCACTGCAGTCAGTGTCTATCTGCCTGGGTAAGGGAGGCCTGTGGGGCAGGACCAGTGGGGACCCTGGGGTGGTGGGAATTTCCTGCCTTGGCTAGTAGAGAGTTGGGGCCACGTTCAGTTCCCCCAAGGGAACACCAGCCAGTGTTGGCTGTTGGACTCAGCTCCTCAAGGCTGGGGGGTATTGACCTGCGTTGAGCCGGGTACTTTGCATCCCTTTTTCTTAAACATACATTTCAACATCCAGTGAGGGCTGTTACATATACGTACTGTTAAGTGTTGGAATACAGAGTTGGTGGGACAGACATGGTCCCTGCCCAGGCAGAGGTTCCATGAGTCTGGTTTTCTGTCTGACAAAACCAAGGCTCAGAGAGGCTGGAGAACTTGACCAGAGCCACGCAGCTAATGGGCAGAACTGCAGCCTGACCCAGGTCTTTCCTTGGCTGAACCTGAGCAACCCTGCACAGGGTCCCCATTGATTTCCAGCCTCTCTCTGATCCTGACGTTGGCCGGTTCTCCCCGGTCACCCAGCACTAGGCAGGTTCTTTCCTTCAGCCTGGGGGTGTGTGCCCCTCTGGGTCTGGGGTTCTGAGAGTCTCTCCCTGGCTAGGTGGCCATTAACCTAATGCACAGAGCCTGCCATATGAGGATGAAGAGCACCTTGCTGGCACCTGGGTCAGTGGGCACGGGGCCACATGCCATGGGGCAGCAGGTGGCAGGAAGGAGGGCGCTCTGAAGTGGTTCTTTTCCTGCCCAGAGGTGGGAAACTGTGAGGTAATTTTTCCAGTTGCCGAGTGGCAGGCCAGGACAGAATCACAAGGCCAGCTCTGTGTGGGCCTATGGGACCATGTGAGGGCAGAGGGCAAGAGAGCTTGCAGCAAGACCCTGCCCATCCATCTGCAAGGCTCCCTGAGCCTGTAGGTCATGTTTCAGAGCGGCTCCAATCTCAGTTCATTCTGCAGGGCACCGCCTCTCAAAAAGGTTCTGGAGGTTGGCCCTGGGGAGAGGCCACACACCACCATCAAATGACTGGGTCAAGCAGAACTCGTGGCACCAGGTCCTCAGCTGCAGGGGCTAGAACCGTGACCAAACTCTTTGTGCCCTGCACGGGCCTGGCCCATAGACATAGTGGCCTTACTGAGAGGTGGATTTGGGTCATCAGGTTGGCACCAGAAGGGGGCAAGAACTTAGCTGGGAGCTGGGAAGCTGCCTGGAGGAGGTGGACCTACAGCCCCAGGCACTTTCCCACAGCTGACCACCAGGGCTGTGGCTGCAGGGCCCCGTATCCAGCCCCCAGGCCTGCCACGTCCCAGGGCCCCACTGCCAGGCACCGCCCCACGCCGGCCCTGTGTAGGCCACATCTGCTTTGGCAGCCACGCCAGAGCTCCACCTCCTGGGCTCTGTCCCCATGGAAACCTGCTTGGGGGGGCTCCTGCTGCAGTTGGCCCTCTGACTGGTTTCCATTAGAGCCCGCCCGCTTTCCTTGAGCCCTGCCCCTGAGGTTCAAGGCTTCCCCCAGGGTTTTTTCCCCAAATTTGCTGAGCACCAGCTGGTCTGTGCCAGGGAACCCAGTAGTCTGGGCCCCGCCTGTCCTGGCTGGCACCCCTTGCAGAGTGTCTGATTGGCTGTATCCTGTGCCCAGAGTCCTGCCCAGCCCTGTGGCTGCTCCCTGACCCTTCTCACCAAAGGCCAGCAGCTGCTAAGGTTCTGTTGTCCAGAACTGAGCCCTGGATCTGAGTCAGGGGTCCTGGGCTCCCATCCAGGTCAAGCCATGGAGTCACTTTGAGACCTTAAATAAGGCCCTTCTCTCTGGGCCTCAGTTTACCCATCTGTGAAATGAGAGGGTTGAATTGTTTCTTGAGTTCCTTGCAGTGCCAAGAAGGAGCAAATGAACCTGCAGTGACACGGGCTCTTCTGTATTCTCAGGACTGGGATTTTTGTCTGTTGTCCAAGAGATTTTCTTTTTTTTTTTTTAATTTAAAGGAAGGAGTCATGGAATTTGACGGGAGAATGCTGCTGAGGGTCCAGGCCTGGGAGCTGGACATGGAGCCTATGGACTCATGGCATGGCAGGGGTGGCCTCGCCGGGTAGCCAGAGCCCTGGGCAGCTGTGCCTGTGGGCTGCCTTGGCATCTGCCTGACACCGGTGACCTGGTTGTGAACACCATGAGTGGATGCAGGAATCATGCCCACAATAGAATCCAGAGGGCTCTGGAAAACTACCCGAGAGTTTTCCAGAGGTCAGAAATGTGGGCAGAAAATGAATCCAGCTTTTAAAAAAAAACCAGCCAGCTCTTCCCCAGGGAGCCCAGGGAGGCCTGGGAAAGCAACGTGCTGCACAGCTGAGTGGGAGACGCTTGCTGCCTTGCTGTGGTGGCGTGCAGTGTGCGGCCCCAGCCCCAATAGCACCCTGACCTTGCTGCGGTGGGATGCACTGTGCTGTCCGCAGTATGTGGCCCCAGCCCCGACAGCATCCCTGCCCTGCCGTGGTGGCGTGCACTGTACTGTCAGCAGTGTGGCGGCCCCAGCCACGACCACGTCCCAGTGAAGAGATGGTGACAGTGCTCGCCCTGGGGGACTTTTGGCCTGACCTGGTGTGGTTCTTCCCCGAAGAAACTCACAGCTCACACTGCCTGTGGTGGATGTCACAGAAACAGCCTTTACTGAGCCAGTGCTATCATGGGGACACTTTGCAACTCACAGACAAGAAACAGAATGCTGGGGGCTGCAGGCCCCCTTGGCAGCAGGGAGTGATTTTCCCGGAGACAGGCAGGTTGCCTTGCTTCCTGGCCTTAGCATCCTTGTTTGGAAGATGGGGGAGTGACCCTGACCCAGTTAGATGAGATTGGGGGGGAATCAGTCTGGGAAAATGGCACCCACCCCAGAGTCCTCATCATGAGCAGAGCTGGTCACATATCCCAGAGGGCCACAGGGCCACAGGGCCATGGTGGAAAGGTGGGGACAGGTTCACCATTGTTAGGATTGCCTGGGATTGCTGCGGGGAGCTTCCAGAGTGACCAGTGCCCTGCTCTGGTGCCTCAGGTAGCCCAGGAGGTGGTATTTCTTCTTCCTCTCCTTGCTGGGGAGGGGGCGGTCTGAGCCCATCCTCCACGTAGCTGCCTCCTGCCCCCTACCTGGAGAGGGGCTGAGAGACCCTGGGGACATTGCCACTGTAGCTCAAAGGGCAGGCCTGGTGGCATTTTCAGTTTTCTGTGCTGGGCAATAATGAGGCTTTGGTTTGAATGGCCACATCCCGCCAATTGCTGACTCCGTGCCCTCTCTCCACCCTCCCAATAAAATTGGGCTGCGGAGTGAGCGCAGACAGCCGGCTGCAGCCCTGGCCGGGCTTGATTTAGACATACGGGGAGCCTGGGATGATGTAGGAAATGAAGGAAATTTCCCCAGGGAGAGGGGGAAGAGAAGATGGAAGAGCTTAAGTGCCCACATAATTATTAAGCCAGCGTGATGATTTACAGCCCAGCAGGCCACCCCCACCGTCTGCTCCGCCCCTGGAGACCCACTGCTGGGGAGGGTGGGCAGCCGGTGGGCACTCAGCTCCTGAGCTCCGTTTTGTCTCCTGGGTACGGCCCCTGAATAGGGGTCCAGAGCTCGTCTGTGTGGCGGGCAATAACATTTATTGCCTGGGGGCAACCTCATAGACCCCTGATGGGTCACCAGACCCATCTTATAGACATGGGAGCCAGGGGCCCTCTTCAGTGGCAGAGCCTGAGCCAGGCTGGCTTCTGCCCTTACCCAGGCCTTCCTCTCTGCCCACAGCTACATTTAGGGGCCTTGGGCAGGCAGGCAGGGAGGTGGCCCATTAGAACCAGGGATGTGGACAGAGTGGTGGTGGCAGTTATCACAAAGCAGGCCTCTACTGACCATGTTCTGTGTCCCCTTCTCGGGGCTCCTGTCCTTTTCCTAGCTGAAGACACCTCCTTTGCCACATTCTTGAGGCCCCCACCAACCAGCCCTGTCAGCCTCCATAGCCCCATCTTCTACCTCTGCAGACTTAGGCCTAGCATCACCCCCTCCTGGAAGCCCTCCCTGCTTTCCACCTGCCCACTGCCCTACACACTTTCAACTCCAAGCTGGGATGGTCACTTCTGCATGTGTCTGCCCTGGGGGACTAAGTGCCTTGGGCAGGATGTGCCACAATTAACCTCTGGGCCATGGGACCCAGCGCCAGCCTGGCTAGGGCCAGGCTCTGGGGGGAACATTTCCTAAGTGAAAGAACCAGAAGAAGAGACACTGTGGCCTGCCTCAACGGTGCTCAGTGCCACTGCACAAGCCACCGGGTCTGAGGCACTAACCCGGTGTGTTTAGAGCTGCCCCTTCACTGCATGAGCTTCCCTTCAGGACTGATCCAGGGGGCTTGTGAAACCACACCCCATCCCGAATGGCATCACAGTGCCTCACGGACAGGCTGGCACAGCCCCCGGAGGGAGGAGCACCCTGAGATTGTGGGAGACTGACAGGTGCATGCATCGAGCTGCAGAGAAACCCTAGCTACTTCCCCAGGGGCCTTACTCGGAAATATAAGCCACCAGGGGTGGCCCGGGCAGGTCAAAGGTCTTCTCAGATAACGGTGTCACTGCTGGGCAGTGGCCCATTCTGTTGATTTAGGCAAGGTGTGTCCAGTTTACATATTCCCCACATGGTCCTGCATCTGCACCACAGCCCAGGAGGTCTTCTGCTTCCAGGAAGCCCTCACAGCCTGCTGGGCCCACGCCTATGCTCTAGTGGCAGACACGTGGAAGCAACCACCCCAGCTTGGAGCTACAAGGATGTAGGGCAGTGGGCAGGTGGAAAGCTGGGAGGGCTTCCAAGAGGGGGTGATGCTAGGCTTAAGTCTGCAGAGGTAGAAGATGGGACTATGGAGGCCGACAAGGCTGGTTGGTGGGGGCCTCAAGAGTGTGGCAAAGGAGAGATGACTTGAGCTAGGAGAAGGACAGGAGCCCCGAGAGGTGGGCCAGTAGGGGCCTGCTTTGTGGTAATTATCACTGTCGGCTTAGTCCTTGGCCAGCTTGTCCCCTCTGAAGGGACCCATTATAGTCACCTGGACTCACATCTTCCTATCGTTCACCTTTCCAGTCTGTGATGAGCAAGTTATTGGTGCCCTCAGCCTTCCAAGGGCCTGGCATCTTAGTCCAGTGGGTCTGAGGCTGATTAGTGAAGGCCTTTAAACAGATGCACCTCCGGGAGCTTGTGCTGACCAGTAGGCGGGGGCCTGGGTCACACCCCTGGCTGTGTGAACTTGGGTCAGCCCCTTCCCTGCTCTGAGCTTTCTCATCTGCCCCATGATCTCTTTGCCCACCACCTCTGCTCTAGAATGTTCTGAGGGGTCAGGTGTGGAGTGGCTGCCTCAGGCCTGGAAACAAGCACCCTCCACTCTCCAGGATTAGACATCGGGTTAAGCAGCTGTGATTACATGAGCTGGACTGGGCACGTGGGAAGCGTTGCGGGAAGGTGGAGACAGCTCACGACCACATGCACCCCCTGGAAACACGGTGCTGTGTTGCTGCACGTGGTGGAGGACTCTGCTGCTGCTTTTCTCTTTTTCTCAATTTCAGAAGATTGTGTTACTGAGCACCCGTTCCTTTTGCATTTAACATTTAAATTACAAAATGAATGACCTGGCCAGAGTGATACCAACTCACCCAAAAGATCACTACAAGTCCTCTCCAGACAGGGACATTTACAAATGTGCAGGAGCCTGGGGGTGGGGGAGTGGGGAGCAGCACCTGTCTGTCAGGATGCACTTTGGCCATTTAAAAGGAGCTGGGCCAATTTGAGGGGAAGTTGGGGTGTCCACAGAGGGCCCTACATGACTGGCTTTCCCCATGTCCCATGAGGCTGCTGTAGGGCAGAATCCAGCCTTGTTAGGGCTCAGATGCTTGGGACGATGTCCCAAGTCTGACTACTGGAAATGACATCGTAAAGAAAACAACTTGGTTTTCTCGTGCCACCACTAGCAGCTGTCATTTTGCCGTTACAGATACTATGGCAGCATTTGTGACAAACAGTTTCTACCTTAGCCAAGTTTGCAGGTAGGAGTTCGAATGGCCACAAGTCTGGCTGTGGGTTGCTTTTCCAGAACCACTTTGGTAATTAGCGGAATTTGGGCAACTGCCCTATGAGAGGCCCTGTGGTGTACACAGGATGAGAATCTCACCTGTTCATTTTCTTTTTTCCTCTGAGGTCGGTCTCACAGAGTAGCTGTGAATGATTCCTTTTAATATACAAAACTGGGGCTTAGAGATGCTGCTTCTGGAAGGTGGCACAGCCTGGAAGGTTCTGTGCAACCTGGGTTTGGCTCTAGGGCATACGCCCTTCCAGGGGATGATAGCTCTGCCCCCATGTGCCACATCTTTGGGGGTTTGAGTTCCCTTGTGCCCTGACCACACCAGCCACTGTGGTAGCTTTCAGCCCCCAAAGGTCCCTACTGGGGCCATTTTCACCAAAGTGAAGCGGCTGAGCTGGGACTGCAGCACTGGTTTATGCATCTGACACAGGAGGCTGGAGAAGAAGGTGGCTGGCAACCTTGCCAGTGCTTCCCTGACCTCTCCCAACCAGTCTGGGGTTCCTGGGGCATCTCAGGCATCAGACACCGTCACCCAGGACCAAGTCTAGGTCCTACCCATGATGTTAGCTGCTTAAATTGAGGAGGTGCTCTGTGCAACTTACCCATGCAAAGAAGACATTTCTCCTCCATGTGATCTCTGGGAGGGACAAGGTTTGATCCTGGGGACACGTGTGGACAGGACTGAGTCCACAGGGAGACTGTACCCCCTAGGGCCTTGACCCTGTAGGTTGGCTGACGTTAAGAGTTCGTTCCTGTCGCTCAGAGCCTGCAAGCCCTATGGCCTGCCCCCGGCAGCGTCCATTTAGGTCTTGTTGGCCACCTTTGCTGCCGTGCCATTGCAGCCTCTCCCCAGACCCTCCTGCCATAGGCCCAGGCAAGAGTCAGCCTGTTGAGTGAAGAGGGAGAGAAGGAACTTCTCAGACACTGGAGCCTGGCGTGATTTCCACATATACTTAGGCACCTGGGAGCTGCTGGTGGGCACTGCCATCCACCAAGCCCCTCCATGCCCAGGCAAGGAGCATGTGTCTCTAATCTTGGGTGTAAATACAAGGAAGTGGCATCATTGTCCCCATCTAAAAGGAGACTGAAGCCCAGAGAGGTGAAGGAGCTGGTCTAGAGAGGGTCATAAGGGCGGAGGGCAGGTGGGAGCCCAGGGGTGCTCATGGGTGGGGTGAGGCAGGGCCCTGTGGGTTTGGGGGTCTGTCTCCAGGGCACTTGGCCCTTCTCAGTGCTGGTTCTGACAGGTTCAGCACCAGCCTTGATGGGCTGAGAACCATCCTAAGGGCCCAGGCCAGCCTGGTGGTGCAGGCGAGCCCAATGTGGGGCTTGGGCCTGAGAGGGGAGTTATAAAGGTTCTGAGGGCAGGTGATGCAATGTTTGCCCCACTCTGGAACCCAGTGACTAAAAATTGGCAGAAGAGAGAGGTCAACCACTGGACAAGGGATGGCAGTCAGGCTGTGGGATGAGACACTGCCTGGGCATCAGTCAGGGGCCTCCCCACACAGGGCACTGGCAGGCACTCAGCCTAGCTCTTCCATCACCATCGCTGGAAGGGGACCAGAGGACCTGGGGGTACCCTGTCACCATCTTCTGTGTGCCACCATAGAATGACCCTGGGCAGCTGTCCTGGAGTTTCTCTGGTGTGAGAGTTTCTAGCGACAGAGACAGGTCCCCCAGGGCCACACCTGCCCTGGACCTGGAGCCCCATTCACCTTGTGTGGCTAGCAGTGGTGTGGGGCCTCTGGGGTTGGCTCTCGGGGGTTACCCTGGTCCGGGTAGGCTGCTCAGTGACCACCTCCCTCCCTTCCCCCCCCAGTCACACTTGTCCTGTCACACCTTCTTGGGTCCTGTGGTCTGGAACTGGGATTTCTGATGCCGGCATCACTGAGAGATTAATTAAATGGGCTGTTTACAAAAGACAGGGGCCTCTTGTCTCTGGGCCTGCAGGTGCCAGGGTGTGCTGGCCGTGTGATGTCCTCTGGGCCTTTGCGGGCACGTGCTGCGTCAGTCTACTTCCCTGTCTGGGAGGCCCCAGCCTGTGGTATTAGTCTTGGGGAGGCCCCAGCGCTGTAAGGGCATCAGCGCCCATCTCAGACTAGGGCAGCAGGTGAGGGGTTCACTTAGACCTCCTGATCTTCATAGACACAGGCAGGTGGGCCCAGGGTTGGTAATTTGGGCATCAGGGCACCACCGGGCCCCAAGGCAGGGTTTTGATTTTGGTTCATGTCACTGGTAGGAGAGGTGAGAATAGCAGTGGGGTCCTAGGCATCTGGGGGGTCGGGGGCGTCTGGTTTCAGGGTAGTCCCTTTGGGGGCTTGTCCCCTCTGAAGCATCAGGACAGCAGTGTGCTTGAGGCCAGTGGGTCCCATAGGCTCTGTTCAAGAAGTGGCAGCAGCTTGGCCAGGGCTGCCCTCCCTCCATCACCTGCAGCTTCTGTGGGACCCTCACAGCCTTTGGGGGCACAGATTTTATCACCACAGAACACTGCATGTGAGGCTTTTGTAGGCTCCCACCTCCATTTGCAGAGATGGGGTGATGGGAGCAGCTGAGTGCATCCCCAGGGCGGCCAGCAGGTGCCTGGCTGAGATGATTTAGGAAACTGACTCAAGGAGTCTGAGATGTTGGTGAGAACTAATGCCTGTCCCAGTGCGCTGCACAGTTCTCAGCCCATTTAGAGGGAGAGTGCCCTCCCCAGGTGACAGAGCTTGGGGAGGACCTCACTGGGCCACTTGACCAGCTGAGAATTCTTGCAACCAGAGTCCATGGAAGCCAGGACCTCTAGGTAGGTTCCTGAGGGTGTTGGAGAGAAGGTATAGGCTCTGGAGACCTCAGGAGTGGGGCACTTCACATCACCCCATTTACTTCCTAAGTGCAAGTCAACTATGGTAGGCCCAGTGACACGAAGCCATATAAGA
Source organism: Loris lydekkerianus (assembly GCA_963574355.1). NCBI lineage: Eukaryota > Metazoa > Chordata > Mammalia > Primates > Lorisidae > Loris > Loris lydekkerianus. The sequence goes on from CAUYPK010112092.1 coordinate 40,560, forward strand.
GACAGCCCCTGCCTCAGAGCTCCCTGGCCTCAGAGGAGCCAGGGAGTACAACTGTCTGAGCTGATTTTGAGGGACACCCCCCGGCCTCCTTCTAGAGCTAAGGGGATCTTTGACTCAGGAGGCCTCCCTGGAGGAGGTAACCTTAAAGAATGGGTAGGATTTAGGCCTTTGATGACAAGAGGACATTCTGGCCCCCAGGAACAGTGGGTGTCAAGGCGTAGCTGGAGTGAGGGGACAGGGGCTTCCCTGAGTGAGCACCAAGACGGAGTGACCATGGTCTGCCCTGAGCAGGCACCCCGAGCCCCGTCAGGCCTTCTCTACAGACACTGAGGATGTCCAGGTCCACGGCTGGGCTGCTGCAGGAGCCTGTAGCTGAGTCTGTTTCTGAGTGCGTGAGTTAGGCAGGAGCAGAGGCGAAGTGGGGGAGGCTTTCTTGGTAGTCAAGTCTGTAACTTCTGGGCTCTTCCACACCTTGGCTACAGGGCTCAAGGTGGGTTGGGCAGTTGGTAGGTGGCTATGAGGTGGGTCCCTCAGAGGCAGAGGGAGGTGGCTACACTGACTCTCCCCAATCTCAAGAGTCCTGAGCCCCCAGACCTGCTGAACTGACTCCTTGGTTTTCTGTGTCTTGCAGATCACTGACCCGTCCAGACCAGGGCACCACCTAAGAAGGCGGGAAAAGCCTCCAGAACTCTGAGGCCCAGGAGCTGGGCAGGGAAGTGCTCGCCCCAGTCAGGAGCAGCCCAGGAGGTGGGTGGCCTGCAGAGAAGGGGTGGTAGACTGATGTTTGAGGAAATTCCAGCACCAGCCCTGCCCTTGCAGGCCTCACTTGCAGCCAGGCCCACCTTCCCCAGAGTCCTCGGGGGTCTCAGTCTCACCCTCGACAGGTGGAAGCAACCCCTCCATAGGCCCAGCAGCTGGGAAGTTGAGCAGAGGATCCCCAGGCCTGCGGTGTGACCGGCTTTCACAACTGTGCCAAGTGATGGACTCACCTGGTCTCCAGCCCACATCCTCTTTGCTTCTGATGGGCCAGGGAGCTGCCCTGTGTCTAAGACCTAGGGTGACCCTCAGGCTTGATGAGATGCCTGCTCTGACCCAGGTCTTAGAGCAGCACAGGCCAGAGCCGACAGAGTGCAAATGAGGGACATGCACCCCGCACACCCCCAGGGGCCCAGCTGAGGACTCCTCGGCAGCTTTCTTTCCTTCCAAGGGCTCACCTCATCTTGTCAGACACTTCCCCAGTTGACACCTGAAGCTTAGGTGACTGATCATCCTCAGTGATGTAATTTGAATGTTGATGAAAACCAGGTCTACCCCGTCCATCCCTGGGCACACAAAACTCTGCACACACATGCACATAGCACGCACGTGTGCACGCACTCTTCCGGAGGCCCAAGGAGCCAGGTGGGTGCTCCTCGCACACTCACGCAGGTTCAGCTGGGTCTGTGCCCCGCCTGCTGCCCCCTCATGTCAGCCACTTGCTGTAGCCACAGGTCTCTGAGAAGTCAGGGGCTTACCAGGTCTCGCCCTGGGAAGTTCAGCTGGCACCATCCATGAGCCCTTCCTGCACAGAAACTGAGGGATGCTCCTGTTCATGAGGAGCCACCCCCCTTGAGGGGTCTGAGAAGGGCAAGGGCAGCCTAGGGGACAGGTGACTGCAGGGCTATTGCAGGATCTTTGAAGACAATGGGGGCTCAGCAGATGAGAGGGTCCCCTGCCCACACCGTGGGAGCACACAAACGCAGGCTGTGACCACTTGGATGGGGAGTCAGTGTGGCTGTGGAGATTGGGCAGGACTGGCCACCTCGGCTCCCCACAGTTGCTGTGGCCAGGGGCAAGTCCAGGTTCCTAGGACCCCAGTATGTACAGCATGTGAGTAGGACAGCTAGCAATTGAGCTGGGGTCCCCTCTGCCATCTGGGACTGTCTTGTAGACACTGCCCTGGGACCTGTGCCACCAACCTGAACCGAGAGTAGGTTAGGACAGTTTGAGAAAGGAAAGAGACTCCAGGGGACCCAAGGAAGGTGGGTCAGGATAGGGGGCAGGGGTGAAACATAACAGGGAAGGGGAAGGACAGAGGGTGAGGGCAGAACAGGGCAGGGCCACCTCAGAAACTGTGAGACTGTCACAGGAGACCAGCCTGAGGGTTCAGTTGGCCCCAGATGTCCAAGGGGAGCCTGAAGGGTGTTGGCCAAAGTGATTGGCCATAAGCCAGTTCTGCCTATGGACCCCTACTCCCCCACACCCATGCCTTAGCATATGCAGCCCCCAAACATCCCATGGGCAGCAATGGTAGCCGCCAGGGGCCACATGGAACCAAGACCTCACAGGCACATCTCTCACACAGGCTTGGGCACAGAATGCGCCTCTGTGCCTCTGACCCCAAAGCCCAGACAGATATTTGCCACAAGGGTTTGTCCCCAGCAGTGTGGCAGGAACTCTGAGGGTCTTCTGGGCCCAGCGGCGGGTGCTTTATGCAATGGCTGAAGCTTAGGATGTGAAGGTCTGGGATCAGGGAAGGACAGGCCTGAGGGGGAGAGTGGCCAGTCCCCGGGCTGGGACCCTGTGTCCTCATACAATGGGTAGAACACCAGGCAGGATACACATAGTAAGTACTTACTCGGAGCTCGGGTGACCTGAGTAACTGCCACGGTGGCCACACACCCTCTGTTAGGACCACCTGCATTGGGGGCTCCCTATCCCTGATCTGTTCTGGCAGAGATGGAGGCTCCGGGGGCCACAATATCCCAGCTCCCTCCCACCTCATTGCCTCGGGCAGTGGAGGGCTTTCAGGCCACCAGCTTGCACAGTGGGACTCCATGGAAGCTTTGGGAGGGCAGTGACTTATTCAGCAGGACTTCTTTTTTTTTGTTGTTGTTCGTTTTTAATTGTTTGAGGTAGAGTCTCACTCTATTGCCCAGGCTAGAGTGCCATGGCATCATCAGAGCTCAGAGCAACCTCGACTCCTGGGCTCAAGCAATCCTCCATCCCTCTGGGTAGCTGGGATTACAGGTGTCTGCCACAAAACCTGGCTAATTTTTCTATTTTTAGTAGAGATGGGGTCTCACTCTTGTTCAGGCTGGTCCTGAACTCCTCAACTCAAGGGGTGCACCTACCTTTGCCTCCCAGAGTGCTGGGATTACGGGCATGAGGCACCATGACTGGTCTGGGCTTATTTTTCACTGACTCTAAATTGCTCTCCTCAGAGTCTGCCCAGACTTGGCCCAGGACACAGGCCTGGGTTGGGCAGCCCCCTTGGCCTTTCCCTGGCCCTCACTGGAGGGTCTGTCTCACACTCTGAGGGGCAGCGTCCGTTTAGCCACACGTGAGGCATGTGCCCCAATACCCCACCTTACTCAACGGCAGACGGGAGGCACAGTCCCTATCAGCGCCATGGCCATACTCGACAGCTGGCACTGGCTGGCTTTCTAAAGGGACTTGTCTTGCTCCTGCGGTGCACTGGGTCCTGCTGACAGAGAGGCAGCCCTGCCCTTCAGGAGTCAGAGAAGATGTGGGTGCACAGGAAACCAAGACGTGGGGCGTGGGGACGATGGCCTGACACTCATGGCAGAGCCTTGTTGAGAAGCCACCAAGGACTACCTACTGTTTGGTGTGCACAGCCCAGGGGTGCCACAGCACAACCCCCGGCTGGCGGCTCTGCAGAGGGCAGGGTGGACTTCACCTTTCCGCCTGAGGCTGAAGAGGGCATTAGCAGTTGGCCTTAGGTGGCCCCAGGTTTAAGTTGAGGAGTGGCAGAGACTTGTTCTAATACTAAATACCTGGATACGTTTAATTTACCCAGAGAAAAAATTAAAGCCGTAAGATTACTTTGCATTTGATCTTTCAGTCCCTGTGAAACTACAGAAGCTCTGTGACATGATGGGGCTGTGTCCCAGCAAGCCATGGTCAGTCGAAAACGCAGTCAGTGCACCTGACCTACCAAGTGTCACAGAACACTGACACATCTGACACAAAACCTGTTCCATAAAGAAGCACTGAATATCCCAGGTAATTACTGAATACCGTCCCAAAGTCCAGCTGGCTTCTTCTGAGTTCCTGTCACTCTAGCGCTATCATAAAATCAGAACATCCTAAGTGGAACCCAGGACCCTGTGGGGAGGCCAGTCCATGTCGCTGGGGAGCAGCCTCACCTGGGCAAGGCCCTGGAGGGGAAATGGAGCCTGCAGTCTGGTCCTGCCTAGGGCAGTGTCTGGGCTACTGTCATGCAGAAGTGACAGGGATGGTGGCACCTGCCTGATGCTGCCCACGTCACCAAGGCAACCCCTACCCTGTGCACTGGATGGCAGCTTCCGTACAAATTGTGCTTTCCAGGGTTTTGACAGACTCTGCCAGTGGGTCCAGATCAGCCAGTGTCCCTCAAAGGCCTGGGATGAGCCCTCAGCTATAGGAGTATCATCTACCCCAACCCAGTGGCCCCCCCAAGGCCTCCACTGCTGGCCACAGTCTGGCCCCTGGGTCTACTCGCCTGTGGCTGAGCCCTCGGCTCCTAGAGCAGCTCTGTTTGTCCCCACTTTGCATTTGGGGCTCTAAATAGGATTTACTAAAGACTCATGGACACCACAGGCAGAGCAGGGCAGGGCAGGAAGATGTCCACATGGCCCCTGGGATTGTTGGTTTGCCCGATGGGCCAGTGGGCATTCACTGTCTGCCAGGCTCTGCTCTGGGGAGGCTTGAGTCCCCCAGGTGTGTGTTGGGGGCAGCGAGGCCTGTACCTCTTGTCCCGAGGAGGCCCGAGAAGGGGACATAGTGTGGGGTGGGCACTCACTGGACAGATGACCAGGACAGGGGCCTTAGATCTCAGGGCTTGTGTGGGAAGTGGCCATTACTGAGTAGGCTGGGGCAAGGCACCAGGAGGGGCTGGGGCTGGTGGGCTGACCCAAGTCAGCAGGGCCTCAGGTGTCAGGCTTTGGGGCAGGGGGTTGGGAACAGGTCCCTGGAGTGAGTCTTCTGGACATCTCTTTGCCTGCCACCTGGCACTTGTGCTGCCTCCTGGCATGGCCAGTCCCTGCAGTACAGGCCAGCCCCTTGGGCCACCTCACTGGACAGTCCTCTGTCCCCCTTGGGTCTGGGGGCAAAGGAGAATTTTTCATCTACAAGGAGCCCAGACTTGGGAGACCCCCAATGTCACCTCACAGTGGACACCACCTAGCACTGGGCCACCTCTTCTGTGAGGTGGGAAAACATCAGTGCCCCTCAGGTACCCAGTCCCAGGACCCCCCAGAGCCCCATGAAGGAGTCGACCAGACCTCTGCAAGCCCTGGTCACCTGGGAGCTCGGGAAGGAGGAAGGCTTCGGAAAGGAGCTGCCTGCCTCCCTCTGATCCTCAGTGCAGGGCAGGCAGCTGTGTTTCCTGAGTGGACGTGCGGCCTCCTCCCTGCCTGCTGCCCCGGCTGGTCCCCGCCCTCTGGCTTCTCTTCGTCTTTGTCTCCAGAGGGCTGCACGAAATGGCCGCGGCAGCCCTCCGCCATTTTGTAGCAGAGGCAGGCGTAGCCTGTGGGAGGGGTGGAGGGAGGAAGACCACTGCCCAGCCACCTGCCCTGGGTGGCCTGGACAGAGCCCAGCAACGGCCCCTGCCCCAGCCAGGCCCAGGCCATGTCCGCCCTGGGCTTGGCAGCAGCCAGTACTTGGCAAGGCGGTCTGGGAGTCTTGGCCCCTCACCTAGCCCTGCCTAGCCTTCTCGCTACCCCGAGACTTTGCCCGCCAGGCAGACGGAGATCCTGGGAACCAGAGCCCAGAAGAACCGTAATTAAAGCGATGCGGTAGAGGGTGTCCTCGGTCATGGTGGTGGCCAGTGTGGACCATTCTAGAAATGATGTTTGCCCAAGTGGAAGTGGGCTCCCCAGACGGTCAGCAAGGTTGGGTTTGTGTTGGGCCCCTGGGGAGGAAGGCAGCCCTCTCTGGCCTCGGCTCACTCCTCATGCTCCTGACCTGCCAGAGGACCTTGGGGCTCCCTGGCCCAGCACTGTGTTGGACACTCAGGTCTCGCAGTGGTCAGTCAGGCTTCTGGTCTGGAGACGGGCACTGCCCCTCCCCAGAAATAAGGCCCGACTTTCTGGAGGAGGAGTTGCCAAGACAGTGGGGCTGCTGTCAGCTGGGCTTCTCCAGGGCTGGGCCTGCCTGTGAGACACAAAAGTGGAGCAGCTCCTCCCGCTGGCCCCCAACCCACAGCCTCGTTTTCCACACAAGACCCTGTCCCCAGAAACCTCAGCTGCTCTAGGGAACATCTCCCCATCAGGAGCCTCTTCTGAGCCTCTGCTCTTGTTTTATGCCCACAGGCTCACTCTTCTGACTTTCCAGCACCAGCAAGTCAGAACAACCACCTTCTGGGCCAGGAGCACGGTTGGACATCTCTAGGAAGTCCCCAGCAGCCATCGGAGGGGAGAGCAGCAGCAGGGGACAACGTGCTCTGCCTGCCTGCCAGATGTGAGTGCCTGTAAATCCCTGTAATAGGTCCCTCTAAGGGCAGAAGTTAGAGACATTTGCACGTGAAGAACAGGGAGTGGTGTCTGATAAAAGTAGATCAATAACGGTTCTCTGGGCAGCATGAGGTGGTACCAGGTGGACCCCACTGTGCCGGGTGTCCTCCACATAGCTGTGAGTTGGTTCCTCGCTGGAGGGGGCCCTAGATAGACTAACTGCAGGGCCCTTTTCCAGAACCTTTGTGGGCTGGGAAGGTTGCTGGACACGCCCTTCCCAGACTCCTCTCACTGCGGTTCCTGGACAGAACATTCTGTCACCACAAAGTGAAGTTTGCACAGGCCCTGCCTTCTCTCTGTAGAAACCCAGCTGAAATGGGACAGTGGAATGCCACCTTCCCACCGGGACCTGAGCCATTCCACATGGCCAGGCCGCCCAGAGCCTCCAGGAGGCATGAGAGCCCCAGGTTCCCAGGCAGGAAAAGTACCAGTCGGTGGGGCTGCCACAGGGCAGGGCAGGCCCAGACGTTCTTGTGTGGTTGCATCTGGTCACCCCCTACCAGTCCCTTCCGGCCCCACCCTCCCTCCCCAGACTGCGGCTTGAACGGGAATATTTTCAGATAAGTACAGACCTTCCAGGTTAAAATTGTTGCCTAATGGTTGAACTCCAGATGGAGATCCCCATGGGAAGAGATGGCTGTGCATACCTGCCTTTCCCCTCTGGGCTCCAAGCACAGGTGTTTTCTTGAGCTTATAGGAGCAACCATAGAGCTGCCTCTGTCCCGTCCCAATTTATGGAGGAGGTAGCTGAGGCCCAGAGGGCTGACTGCCCAGGCCCGTTGGTGGTAGAAGACGGAGCGAGGTCGGAACTATGGCCCAACAGCCCCTAAAGCCCCCTGCCCTCCTGCAGCCTGTGGCCCCGTGGATGTAGGAACGTCCATAGAGCAAGGCCTGGGCTGCTCCCCAACCAGCAGTGGGCTGCCACGAGTCACAGGCCACATCTGCGGGGAGCCAAACTCAGTGCCCACTGGGACCTGGCCCTGCTCTAGGTATGGCCGCAGCATGACAGGCCCCCTCCCTTCAAGAGCTCAGTGGCCATGGGGGACTAGGAAACAGGGAGTCAGATGGGGTTAGGACCTCAGACCATAGGGTGCCTGTCTCAGGGATCCAGACGGGGAGGGTCAGTAAGAGAGCCCGTGGGGGCACTTGGCACCCCCCACACCCAATTCTGGCTTTGCTGCCACACCCTCCTGGCATGTTCTCAGGGACTGTGTGGCTGGTGGGTTCCTGCCGCGGCCAAGCCTACAGTGCATCCTGAGGCTTGGGAAAGGGGCAGGAACCCTGGGTCTGTCTCAATCTGCATTCGATGTTTTTACATGTGGACATTTATGCATTGATCTTTTTCTCTTTGAACTTCTCAAAAAGACATGATTTGCGCTGAATTCTGAGGTTTGGGCCTCCTCAACGTGCCTCACTGTCCTCACCATGGTCCCAGCCCTGCCCCGCGCCCAGTGGGTGCAGCCTCTCCCAGGTGCCCTGCCCTGGCCCGTGTCAGCCACAGATTACCCATGCTTCGTTCTTAGCTTTACAGGCTGTGTTTGCAGGGAGACCCGCCTCTGCCCGAGCCCCTGGACACTGCCGCTCCCCCCACCCTTCCAGCGTTCCCCAGACTGCATTGTTGGCATGGCTTGCTGAGCAGAGACACTGGCCGCTTTATGGGGAGAAACCCAATCCGGGTAGCGGAGGTGGGGGTGCGGCTCCCCGTGGCCCCAAGCCAAGCCTGAGGTGACTTCGAGGTGACACCGTCTGTCTGCCTCGCTGGCTTGCTCCAGACATCCGCTCAATCCTGAAAGGGCCACCTGCCCATCACGGCCTCCCACACACCTGTCTTGGCGTCCTGGCTCCTCCCCTGCCGGGGCCTGCCCAGCACCCTGCCCACAGGCACACCCCGCAGGGCTGCGGCAGAGCCTGAGAGGTGGCAGCTGGCAGATGGCAGGGCGTCTGCTGACTGCTCACTCCCTGGCAACTTTGCTCAGGGAGTGCCGTTCATGCTGCGCTGCCCACCCGGGTCACCCAGCCCTCATCCAGGCTGACTGAGAAGGGTCTTATTGGTCTGTCTTGGGATGAGCCCCCTGGTGTCCCTGAGGCCTGTGGTCACCTCTGGGCTGTAGGACAAGTGAGCTAGCAAATCACACCTCCCCAGCATGCCCCAGCACATAATTAGTGTCTTTCCCTGTATGCCCAGAAAGGCTCCAGGCATAGGTCACAGACCTAGAACCGACCCATTTTATTCCTCCATCTCTCTGAGCTGTGTGAATCCTCCTTTGATGGGACAGAGTACACTGGGGTCACAGTATCTGTATCTTGGTCACTAGAGCACAGCAGGGCTGGAAGGGTAAGTATTTGGGCACCCTTCTCAGAGCATGTTGGGAGTAAGCACCGCCACAGCCAGTCTCCCTGCCCACCACAGGCCTGCGTGGTCCAGATGGGAGTCCCAGAGCTATGGGGCAGAGCAGGACTCCCCAAGGTACACAGTGCCCTTTCAGGGACAGAGCAGGACAAAGTGGGGGCAGTTCTGCCTGGCTTAGGGGCAGGCGAGGGCAGCAGTGGGCCTGGCAGCCCAGTGGCTGGGAGAGGCCTGTGGGGGGCATTTTACTATTCCAGGAGGCTGGAGTGGGGAGCTAGGGTGGCAGGTGCAGTGGGAAGGAGCAGAGACCATAGAGTGGGTATTAGCGCCAATGACGGACGGCTCACCAGCTGGGGGTGTGGGTGGCGTGGGCGCTCAGGGACCAGTCGGGAGGACTCCCTCCACAGCCTAGTGGGCTAATCTTCTGGCCCCCACTAGTGGACAGAGGTTCTGAGGTTCATTTGGGCTGCCTCGTTCAAGGTCACACAGTGCAGGGCTGCAGGGAACCTGAGTGGGTCTGGCTTCTATCCAGTGTAGGGCTCAGCCCCAGCAGCCCCCTGCTGTGTGCTCCTTTTAATGTGACTGCCCACATCTCTTCCTGCACTTGTCTCACCAGCCTTACCACTGTCGTGCAGATCCTGTGAGGGCACTTGGGGCAGGGCAGGCTGCAGCGAGGTGGGATTGGATTTGCTCGGCCAGCCCTTGCTGGAGCTGCAGCCACAAGCTGGTTCTGCATCCTCAAGCTGGGTCCTGGGACCCCTTTCCCAGAATTCCTGCAGGAGAGAGTCTCCAGCCTCCCATGTCCTGGGACCTGGGGAAACCACAGCCTCTGGGGAGCCCCAGGGTCCTCTATTTAGGAGGGCAGCACCAGTCTGTCCCTTTCTCTGTGTTTCTCCTGCTCTCTTCTGGGCCCTAGAGCATCCAGACACCAGCCTGGCAGGGTTCTGGTCACCTGGCCCGGGAATGCCAGACACCCTGACCATTGGAGTACAAAGCTTGGGTCTTGGTCATCATTGACCTGGCATTGTACAGCAGAGGGCTGGCTGTAGAGACCATACCATCCAGGACCCTGCAAGGGGTGCGCCGCCAGGCGAGAGGCACTGGACTAGACAACGGGCTCAGCGGCGGGGTGACCTGGGACAGGCACACAGGGGCTTGGGCGGGGCAGGTCATGTCTTTTCCAAAGCTAACAGTTGTCACTTTTGTTTCCAAAAACCAAACAGGTCAAGAAGTGGTGCTGACATGGAGCTCCTGCCAGCTGGCCTCAGGTGAGCAGGGCCTCCCCGTCTTTGCCAAGAAGCAGGGAGCTGTGGGGGTATTAGAGTGGGAGATGTGGTCAGAGCCAGGTTATCTTCTTAGATGGGGGCCTGGTGGTCCCACCACCAAGCCTTTGCACCAGCTGTGCTCTCCCCTGAAGCCAGGTCTCTCTTCTTCACATCCCTCTTCTAGCAAACTCCCCCGTTGGCCTGCCATGCTCTTGTGACATGGAAACCTTTGACCTTGGTGGTTTCCCACTCAGTGGACGTGGTCTGAAGGAGCAGTGGTGGGAGGAGAGTGTAGGTGGAAAGCCAGGCTTAGGCTTATCTTCACTCTGCAAGGGGGCTCTGCCCCTGAGCCCAGGGCTATGTGCACCTGCCTGTCCCACCAGGATCACTGTGCCTCTCTCTGGGGACAGAGGTACCTTAGGTGGCCGTGGATCAGCTTGGAACCCTAACACATTGGGCTGCCTGCCATTGACAGGCCGACCCCAGATGCCACACAGGGGAGCGTAGCCTAGAGCAAGAAGAAAGGCCAAGTGAGGGAAACTGAGGCACATTTGCCTCTGCAGGATGGGGTGAAGGGCTGGGGAAAGGGGCTTGTGGTAAGGGCCGGGGTGGACTTGGATGTGTGCCCCTGCCTCCCATCCCCTACCCCATGTGCCAAGCCCTCCGTGGTTGGCTCTGCAGGCTCTAGGCCTAGAGCCCCAGCCTGAGGAGGGCGGGTGGTGCAAGCCACGGGGCTTCCCGAGGGTGCATGGTGCCCCACGTACGTTCCAGCTCAGCTTGCCAATGAAGGGTGACCTGACAGCTGCTCAGAAACCTGGAGGGGCAGCTACGGTGGTGACCCTACTTCTCAGTGAGGAAAGGTGAGCAGTGACACCTGCTGTGCCACCCGGTTCCATGCCACCTTTAGCCTCCCAGGGCCAGGAGTCAGCCAGCATGTGTGCCAGTCAAGCAGTCAGTCCAGCTTGAGGGCACAGGGGTCTCAAGGCCCAAGTCAGGAGCCCAGAGCTGGTGCATTCCAGGGGGCACAGCTGGGGCAGATGCTGGCACCTTGGGTCATGCCGAGGCATCCAGACTGGAGCCCTGCCCTGGGAGCCAGAGTCCTCCCTGGGGGATGGGTGAGCAACAGCTATTACCCTACAGGGTGGCTCTGCGGTGCCAGGTCACCCTTGATCTTCCCACCTTGATGGACCATCTAGGGGGGAGAGCTCCCAGGAGACCCTTAGCCCCCACCCTGCCCTGGCTGTCTCTCTGTGGACCATCCTTGGGGACACGTTGGTCCTGTCTGCCAATCAGGGTCCAGAGTTGAGGGAGGGGAACAGGACATGCAGATGTCCTTCTGGGGCCTTACAGAAACACAGAGTGTCTGCAACCACCAGGCAGGGTTGGAGGGGGCGGGGTTGCTGCGTTCACAGGTGACTGTACCTCGTGTCCCAGTGCCAGGTGGGCATAGAGCCCTTCCTTTGCAGGGTGGGAAGGCTGAGCCCACAAGAGCCCAAGAAAGCCAGCAGCACCCCCCTCTGTCCAGAGCAGAAACCTGTGGTTAGAAAGTCAGCCCCTCTGGGCCTGAACATCCCTCCGTAAAATGGTATTAGCAATCAGGGTCTCACCAGAGCTTTGAGGATTAGAAGACTCAGCCCTGCCTGGTGCCTGCCTGGAGGAAGCAGCAAGCTCAGGAAGGGCTATGGAAGGAGGTTGAGGGTGGACATTCCAGGTCCACATGGGCATTGGAGAGCCCAGAGGTTGAAGGTGGACATCCCAGGTCCACATGGACATTGGAGAGCTTAGAGTGAATGTACTGTTTTACTAGGAGAGAAGCAGAACGTTCTGATGTTCATTCTGCCACCCATATCTGAGCAACCTTCAGAAGGCCATGTCACCTCTCTGGGCCTCAGTATCCTCACCTGTAAGATGGGTTACTTGCTACCTCAGCTTTTCCCCAGGGTTCCCCAAGGAGGTGGTGGCCATGGTTAGTGTTTGTCAAGGGTGACCTTGTAGTGGCCCGAGGGCTTGGGGGGCCCGTCTCTTGTCCAGTCATCCCACAGCAGGTGAGGCTCCGAGGCCGCCTAAGTACCTTACCCTAGCAGGCTCTTAGCCACCAAGCGTGGAGCCCACCCAGGGACAGGCCGTAGGCCTTGAGTGTCCTTCAAGAGACTGCAGTTCCACCCTAGCCATCCTCCCCAGGAGCCAGCTTCTCTCAGAGAAGGAAGGAGCCAAATCCTTAGCCTCTCCTGTTGGGTGGTCAGCTCAGGCAGGCACAGCAGGGCCAGCACTGGTGCCACGGGACAGAGCCCCTGCCTGTCCAGGGAGGGGGCAGCACACCCAAAGGCTGCTGCTTCACTGGTCTCAGAGCCGTGAGCTCTGCTTGTGGTGACCCTGAGTGGGCAAAGGCTGCACTGTCCAAGGGCACAGTCACAGCCAGGTGGACACTCATGGCACCGTTGACACTTGCAGGCCTTCAGCAGATGACAGGTTTCCTCCCAGCATCTGCAGCAAAGGAATCCCTTGGGGACATACAGCCATTCCAGTCGGATAGGAGGGAGCCAGCTGCTTGCAACAGTTTGCTAAAAAGCCACCGAGGGCTCTTCCCTCCTCTCGTCCTTCCTCTCTCCTGTGCTTGTTTGCTGCCTGCTGCCCAGCCCGCTAGAATGCCCTGCCTTTGGCACCCAGCTGGCCTGGCCGAGCACCCAGCCCATCGCCTCAGTGCCCGTCCTTCCCCTCCAGGAGGTGCCTGCAGAAGCCGTCAAGTCCCACTTCAACGCCAAGACTGACCGCCCTTTGGGGTGAGGTAGTAGGTTGTATAGTTTGGGGCTGTGCCCTGCTCTGGGATAACTATACAACCTACTGTCTTTCCTGAAGTGGCTGTAATAGCTGCGCTGGATGGAGCGTCTGGAACCCTGGCTGGGGCAGGGGCAGTGGTGGCCTGTTGGAGACAGCTCTGGTGGGAGTGGGGACGGTGGCTGCCATATAGTAAGGAGCCTGATGGCCCTGGGCTCCATTTGCACTGTGACCTCTCTGGGCCTCAGTTTTTTCATTGTAAAATGGCAACCAATGAGGATAGAGGAAGATGGAGTGTGAAGTTTCCATGGTGGACAGAGCAGGGCTCAGAGTTGGCCTTGCCCTCTCTACCTGGGCAGCCCTGCCCCCTGTCCAGCATCAGTCCCAGACTTGTGGATGGCCTTGGGCAGGAGCCACAGGGCTGGGAACAGTTGAGACTTTTGGAGGTCACAGGGCAGTGAGTGTCAACCTTGCCCATTAGCTCAGGGACATCTATCCCAGATGGCCAAGGCGTGCCCTGGCCTACCTCGTGCAGTGTCAGGCCTCTGGCCAGTGTCAGCACCTTGGCCCCGGAAGGAAGAAGAGGCCAAGGCACCTTCTCCAAGTGGGAACCAGGAAGAGCATCTACAGGCACACCCAGGGCACGCCAGGGACACAACCTGAAGGGAGGTGATATGGGGAAACAGGTTTGGAGGCCAGGGGCTCCCCGAAGCCGGCGCACAAAGGCCGCCCCTCCTGCCAGGGCACCATCTCCATTCTCTTTCTGCCCTGCGCCTGCCCAGCCTTTCTGCTCTGGTGGCCGAGGGTCACCGGGCAGGGGCCGGCGCTGGGTGGGGCTGCGGACCTTCCCGCACTGAGGCCGGGCCTAGCAGGGTGAGGTAGTAGGTTGTGTGGTTTCAGGGCAGTGATGTTGCCCCTCAGAAGATAACTATACAACCTACTGCCTTCCCTGAGGGACCCAGAGACACTCCCCAGGGAAGGCTGCCGCAGGCTACAGGCAGGGCAAGCCAGGCTGCAGGCTGGGCAGGCGGCCAGCCATGGGTCCTTCGTTCAACAAAAGCTGTTCTGACGTGAATTTGGAATTGGCTCTGCATGGCCATTCCTGGGCAGAACAGCTCCCTATGCTGACACCCATCTTTACTCTCTTGTACCACTAGCCACCTCTGGGCCTGGGCCTTCCTGCCACACTGGGCCAGGGGCTTTGAGAGTCTAGAGGAGGTACAGGGAGGCTTCCTAAAGCAGGGGCCATCGGACCTGGGTCTTGTCAGCTGTGTAGGAGTTTTCATTGGAGACCATTGGGGCACCCCATTCCTCCCAAATTGTCCCCTGGGGCCAGTGAGGGTAACACATGGCACTTTCCACCTCCCCTTCTTCACCTTACTTACAGTCAGTGGGTAGGTCTGGCCACTTCTGTCCCCTGAGCATCACTTCTGTCCTTCCTCCTTCCCCCTGCCAGGCTTTTGCCCTTCTCTGAGCCGATCTCTGCCCACTCGCCTGTGCTCACCTTTACCAGGACCCCTCACTGCCTGTCGGCTCTGAACACACAACACCCCCACCCCTTGGCAGCAGCTCTGGCACTGCCTGTAAACAGTGCAATGAACGTCCCAAGGAGTCGGTCTTTCCTCCTGGCATCCACACTGTACTTGGAGCCAGGTGAGCTTGAGGCCACAAGCCTTGGGGAGCTGCCAACAGCCCTCTGTTGGGGTCAGCATCACAGTGGCAGTCTAGGAGCCAGGGAGCCCAGAGGAGCCCTGGACCCAGCTGTGCAGCCAGTGTCAGCTTCCTGGAGGTGACACCTGGCTCACCCCATGTCCCTTCCTATCTTCTAGTCAACCAAAGCCTCTCCTCTGCTGACTGACCATTCCTAGAGGTGGGGATGTCAGAACCCACCCAAAATGTAGGCCATGGGAAGGATGGGGCTCCCCATCACCCAGTCAGCAGCATGTCAAAGCTTTGGGGGTGGCAGGCCCAGGGCAGCCACTCTGCACTCGACCTGTGCCTCACTCTCTCAGTACCCACTTCAGAGGATGCCTGTGTATTCAAGAAAGTGGTCCAAGTGCCTAGCGTGGAGCAGGGAGGGGGGCAGGGCCCAGATCCTGCTCCCAGAGGGTGTACCTGGCACCACCTGCTGCCTGATCCAAGAGGCAGCTTCTGACCCAGCTCTGGTGCCAGGATTGGTGTGGGAAGTAATGTGGGGTAGGGAGCCCCTCCAGGACTCACCCCACCCTTGGACTTTGAGCTTCCAGGCAGGCTGGGTCTATGGTCAGAGATGGGAATAAGTCTCCATGAGAATAGCCTACTCACCTGGCCCTAATTCCCTGAGGCATGTGGGACCCCTCTCCCCCTTTTCTAGGAGATAACTTCACAGATTCAGTGGGCTTTAAGGTTGTCCAGGCTGGGCCCTCTGAAAGGCCCCTGAGCCCTAAGGTTTGAAAGGGACACCTCTGACTTTGGCCTTCCTGGGAGGGGATGGTCAAGCCCATCCAGGACTTGAACACCCTCTGCTCTGAGCCCAGCCAAGGACCAGCTGGCCTTCAGGACACCAGAGGACAAGGCCAGCATCCGGGGCTAGGGTTAGGACAAGGCCAGTGAAGTGGCAAAGGCACGTGTCCAAGAGGACTCTCAGGCTCTCTGAGGGCTCACATCTGAAGTTAGAGGGGAGACCACTGCAGCAATACTGCGTGTGACAAGCATACACTCTCCTGCAGTGTGGACAAGTGTGTTCATTATGTAATGATTTCTGGGACTCAGTGAACATGTAATATAGCAAACACCTGGATGAATCAGGCTGGTCAGATGGGTCTTCACCCCCCCACCCACCTAAATCATGAACATAGTTGGTGATTTTGTTATGGAAGAAGGGTGGGGAAGGCAGAGTGACAACTAGGGAAGTCCTGGACCCTAATGCTAATTGCCTCCGTCAGCTCCTGGCCCATCTTCACCCCATGATCCTCCCTATCAGCCCAAAGGAGCCTGGGGGCCACCAACACCATAAAACTGTGTTACTCCTGAGGGCCACCGTGTGGTGACAGGAGGCAGTGCAGTGAACAGCCAGCCCAGCCGGCAGACCGCAGCCTGGCAGCCTGGGGTAGGAAGCAGGATGACCCCTTCTGGGCTGTGGAAGGAGGTGGCAGCTCAGAGCAAGGTCCAGGGTGTGTCCTGCTGCTCTGCCAGGTGGGGCTGTACTGCAGTCTGGTAGCCCTTGAGCAGTGAACCTCCAGCCTGCCCTGCTCTGGCCACTGTGTTCCATCCCAATGACACTCCAGATCCACCCACCCATCCTGAGTGGCAGGAGAGTGCAGAGTCCCAGGAGCCATGCCTATCAGCATTGCCACCACCCCACCACTGGCCACCTGAGGAGTGAGCGGAGGGAGCTGTCGCAGGCCCACACCTGTTTCTGGGCACTACCTGCAAGCCTGCAGGAAGGACACCATCCTGAGCCCTAGGGACTGTGTTGTCTGGAGGAGACAGTGTGGCCCCAAGCAGATCCCACAGCATAGGAGGTGGGGTCCAGTGAAGACCTTGGATGTTAAAGGAGGACAGGGCCTGGGTCTGACCCTCACTGTCATGCCCATGGCCCCCCTGGTGGAGACATTTGGTGGAGCTGGGCCTCTGACATTGCCTCCTAAAACAATCCCTTCCTAAGAAGAGAGGGCAGGCCATGGGGGCTGGAGGGTCCCTGTGCTGGCTGCATGAACATGGCTGGCCTCTTCCCTATTCTGGTGTGTGTGTGGGGTAGACCAGCCAGGATGCACACATCAGACCTGGACAAGTAAAGGGCTGAGATGGACTGGGGAGGGAAGGACCTTCAGGTCTGGCTTGCTCAAGGAGCTGTTGCTGACCTTGAAGGCAGTGGAGCTGCCAGGTGCCCCATGGCTACCTAGGGGGTAGGAGGGGGAATGACAGCTCAGGGGAAACAGAGTTCTGGGGTCCCTTCCCTGTGGCCAAGGACCTTGGCAGGAGAAAAGTGGCTGCCTGCACACCCAGTCTGGCCTGAGAAGAAAGGGATTTGGATGCATGCTGGTTGGGCCTGTCCATGGTGGACCTGGCTTGGACCCCTACTCTTGGCCTTTTTCTCAAATCCTCACATATGGGTCCTCCAGCCATGCCCCAAGCAGGCGACACCATCAGATGTGATGAGTGAGGAGTATGGATACTCTTGTCCATACTGCAGAAGCCCTCACCCCCTTCTCTCTCCCTCTCTATACTCCTCACCTTCCTCCACATCCTCCATCATCCAAGCCTGCCCTCTACCCTCCAGGCCCTTGCTTTCATCCCCCAGCTTCCTGTCCACTTCCTAGGTCAAGGTCAGCCCATATAAGTCCAGGAGGCTGGCAAGAACCAGGCAGTGCAAGGATGCTCCAACTTGCCACATGGTCATGGGTGGCCAGAGCAGCTGGCCTGCGGGTCCAGGTGTGACAGTCAAGTCAAGGGTGCGAAGGCTGGTCTGGGCTGGGAAGCAGGGATTGGAGGGGGAGGGGCAACTCAAGGAGAAAAAGCAAGGGGAGGGGGGAGCCAGGGCAGGCCCTAGGGGCAGGGGGAGGAGCAGGGTGGTAAGCATCATCTGGCCTCAGACCTGGGAATCAGTGTGGTTCCCTGGACAGACATATTCAGAGCTGCTGCTCACCGTGTCCTCTCACCATAGTAAGCCCACTAAAGGCTCTGACAAGCCTGCAGTGAGGAAACAGCCCCATGTGACTTGGTTTCCCAGGCAGGTCTGACTGCACTAGCTCTGGCTTTTCCAGTCACTCCAGTGGTTCCCATAGAACAGGAGCTATCATGGGCTTCAGCCCAGCGTGGCCTGGCAGTTTTGTGCTGGCTGCCAAGAGAGAAGAGGATTCCATGGTGATGGAGGGCCTTGGGAGAGGGGCATATACCCAGACCATGGTAGTGACCAGGGAGTGTTAGAAGTGTCACATTTGAGAAACTGTTGGAAGGGAACGTCAGGTCACTCTGGATCAATAAGTGGATAGAATAGAGGAGCCAGGCTGGGAATGGGTCCCTGGCAGATGAGGTTAGGACCCACCATGGTGAAGTGCCCCAGGGACAAACCTTGAGGTCTAGAGGCCAGGACTGCTGCATCTGGTGAGAGACCTCTGCTTCTCTGCCCACTGGACCACAGAGTGTGCCTCACACCCTGTGCTACAGGGATCAGCAGCCTCAGGAGCAGCCAGAGACAGCAGCAGGGTGCCCGGACAGGGCTCAGAACTGGGCAGTACACTGCGATACACTGCCAAGGTCCTGAGGGGGCTCAGGGCTGGGGACCCCAGGGATAGGCTCTGACACACAGCTCTTGATATTTCTGTTCTAGGCAAAGCCTTCACCCAATGTGGGGTCCCCTCCCACACCCACTCCTAGGTGTGAAGCCCAGCAGTTTCCCAGCAGGCAGACCAGATCCTCGTCAGGGGCTGTATTCCGTATTTGGGATGAACGAGCCCAGCTGTGGCCTCAGCCTCACAGGGCCAGGCCAGAAGTCCCCACATCCCCTAAGCCCAGCCACCTGGCCACAGGCACTGGACAGGCATCAGGGGCCCTGACCTGTGGCCCTAGTCCAGGCCCTGTCTTCCTAAGGGGCCCAGGGAGCCTTGACCTCTGCTGGGCCTGCAGTTTCCACAGCACACCCAGGTGGGACTGGACCTGAGGGTTTGAAACATTTTCAGCTGTGTCCCAGGACACAGCAGCTTTTGGCTTGACCACCAGATGGCGCCTGCACACAGCAAAAGTGCAGCGGTTGGGCTGGCCGGCTGAAGGGCTGCCCTGGATCTCAGCATGATTGCTCCCACATCCTCCCCGAGACCAAGCAGCCAGTGAGTCAAGAATGGAGGGGTGTGGTGGGCACAGTGAGGATTCAACTACATCCTAGAGGTCACTGCAGGGAGCAGCCCCCCACACACACACTGTAGCAGCAGCCTCCCCAGGGTGGGTCTGATGCCCAGGTGCATCAGGTGGCTGTGGGGGAGGAGGCCCCCTGCTGTTCATGGGATTGTAGGGGTCCTGCCTAGCTGGGCCCCACCCTGCGTCTGTCTGCACTCACTTGGCACTGTAGCGTTGAGCCTCTGAGCCTTGGTGTCTCCATCTGCAAAATAGGTGGGCAAGGCTGGCCACCAGACCAGCAGCAAGGCCAACCCCTCCCAATCTCTGCCTTCTCCATGAGCCAGCCTTCCAGAAGAGGTGTCTGCCCAGGGCCACCCTGCAGAGTGGAGGCCAATGCCCCTCCCAGGTCATAGAAAGTTGTGTGGCCTGAGGTCATGTCCAGCAGATGACGGGGAAGGGGGGGGAACCACAGCTGTCCTCCACTGCTTGCTGGGTGGAGGAGGCTTCCCAGGGGCACTACCTGATCTGGTTCCACTACTGGCACTGAGACCTGGAGACGTCAGTCTGGGTTTACTAACAGTGTCCCCCTGGGGGCCTCCTTTGTTCCCCTCTGCCCTTGATTCCTGCCACAGGAGAGGGAGGCAGTAAACATGTCGATTGCTGTGCCCAGCACAGTGACCACTGAGTGAGCTTAGGTGGTTCATTAGGCTCCTAGAGCCTCAGGGTGACATATCCCCAAGGTAGTCCTGCGGGTAATGTATCACTCAGCCACAAAGAAGTCCCCCAAAGGTCTGAGCCCAGGAGGACAGACTCAGCCTGGAGGGGAGGGGCATGGGAGCAGCTGTGGGCAGGATGCCCTGGCAACTGTCAGGAGCCACCAGTTCGTCCAGCCTGGCTGACCCTCGCCCCAGTAAGGAGTAGGCAGCCACAGGTGAGTTGCCGCATGGGCACTGGGCAGGCAGCTGCAGCCTGTTTCAGAGAAACCTGGTGGACACGGGAGCAGGCTGGGACGTGGGTCTCAACAGCTCTCATAGACCTCGACAGGGACAAAGCAGGGACCCAGCCGGGGCAGCTGGGAAGGATGGGCACCTCACTGGGCCTTGGTGAGGTGGTCCTGAAAAGGCTGAGAACACTGCTGCCCCACCCAGCACAGGGGACAGGGTCCAGTGCCAGGAGAGAACAAACTGCTGGAGCTGAGGGCCCAGGCAGTGCACAGCCCATGCCCATCTGCTGGCCCACAGCCTCTGCTCTGTGTCTCAGCTCTGGGGCTTTCACTTTTGGTAGAGGCCTCCCTCTCCCTCCAGCCACAGTGGGCCACCTGTTGCCCAGAGCACAGGGCATCCAGCCTCTGCCTCCAATACTCTCCTGTTGGCCTTGCCTCTGCTCATCCTCACCTGGGCCCTCCCGCCTGCCAATACCTCTGGTTTCTGTTAGCCTCTAAGTACACACTGGGCACTGTCCACCAGTGCCTCACAGATCGTCATCTGACATCTCTGTGGGTGTTACTTTTCTCATCATCTTAATGATGAGGAAACCAAGGTCCAGGGAGGACCCACAGCATGGAAGAAGCCTGTCTGGAGTGCCTAGGGCCCAGCACAAACAGGCCCTCCCAGCTCTGCCTTCACCAGCCTGGGAGGAACAACTTCTATCATCTCTGAGGAATCTTCTCAGCCACCGTCTCTGTTTTCTGTCCCCACCCTTGTACCAAGATACTCCCAAGTCTTGGCACCTGGGGTACTTGTGGATAGCTGGGGGGAAAGGGGGAGCAGTTCATGGCCCCAAGCAGCCCAAATACACAATGATCAGGACAAAATGATCATCACCTCAAGGGATCCACTTGGTGTTACAGCCCTCAGAACTGCCCCCTGTGCAATCTATGCCCACATGCCAGCTGGGAGATAGACATACGGCCTTCCCTGAGCGAAGAGAAATGGTTGGGGGCCTTGGGAGCACAGGAGGGAGGACCCACACAGTGGGAGCTGGGGAAAGGGGAGTAATTCCTGGGGCAGCTAAGTCCTAAGTTGGGTTTTGTAGGATGAGTAAGAGTTTACCAGCTACAGAGTAGGAAAAGTAATGAGAAGCTCCCACCTGAACACCATGACTGTGTGTCACAGGAGCCTATGAGTGTTGCTATGTAACATACTGATGGATAGGAGGGCAGGGGCCCCTCTGTGGGCACTGGATCTCTCATGCTCAAAGTAGCAAGTGATTCCTAGATTCAGTCTCAGGTATAGTGAGGAAGCTTTAGTTGTAAGGGATAGAAACCCAAGCTGAACTAGCAGAGGCCCACAAGGGGGTTTATTGGTTTGCATAACATAAAAATATAGGAATCGGTCCAGCTTCAGGCATGGCTGGATCAAAGAGCACCCTCGGGACTCTGCTTCCCATGTCCCGTCCCTGTTTTCCTCCTTGTGGGCCCAGCCTCAGGCAGGCTCCCCAGGAGGCAGCAGAGACTGCCATGCCTCTGCCCCCCAGCTCCCACCACCATAGAGCTATCTCCCCCTAAGTAGTCCCCACAAAAGTTGTTTCTGGGTGGGCAGGCTTGGGTCAGATGCTCAGCCCTGAGCCAATGACTCTGTCCCTATTTGGCCAAGGGTTTGGCCAGCCCTAGGGACTCCTGTTGAGGGAGGGACAGAAGGGAGAGGTGGTATGTACCCAGTAGGTCAGACCAGCTGCTGTTCCTGGGACCCGCATACATCCAGTGAAAATGGGTACCAAGGGGGCAGTGATCTTGAGCTGCAGGCAGCTGGGGGCTTCCCCTCCATCTCCCTCTCTGAGCACAGGCGCCAGGGCTTAGCTCTGGTGGGGGCTGAGAACCATGTCTGCATCCACCCTGGCCAGAGTGTTCAAAGGAGGCAGCATCCCCTCAACTGGCAGTGACCCTCGGGCAGGCAGTGCATGAGCTGAGCACCCACCTGTCTCTGAACTCTGTGGGGAGCCAGCTGTCTGGCTTCACTCTGGCCACTTGTGCTTCACAGGAATCCCAGAAGATCACCGGGAGAGACCTTGGTAGCATCCGCCCCATTCTACAGAGCAGGGCCGAGGCAGGGGGAGCTCAGCAGGTCAGCCAAGGGCTCCTGGACCCTCTGTGGAGGTGGGAGCTGGGGCTGGCCCTGTGAGCCTTCCTGGGCAAGGCAGGGCATGCCATGCAGATGGACCTTTACCAAATGCCCATTCCAAGGACCAAAACCACGGCCCCCACCTCCTGCCTTAGGGAGCAGGGTCTCCCCCTAGGCCAGACACCCTTTCTGGTGGGAATGCTGGAAAAGACCTGCAAGTTGGCAGTGGCCCAGCCCCGGCAGGACCAGCAGAATGTTCCAGTCTTGACACCCAGACCAGGCAAGGCAGGGGCCTGGCCTGGCCTGGCTCTTCTCTTGTCAGGAGGCCACTCTCCCTGGGTGAGCTCAGGGCCTTTATCACAGGTGTGATTGGACCCCCAAGGTTGAGAGATCAGCAGGTCCACCCAGGCTAGGTTGTGTGTCCTCAGACAAGATCCCGCCCTAACCCCCAGCCTGGCCTGCAGTGAGTAGCCACACAGCTCAGAGTGGCACTATGGCTTAAAATGTTTTGGTGCTTTACCTAGTGGGGGACTGGCCCTAAGAACCCTCCTCTGGGAGGTGACCTAGGTCCCCCAGCCTCCAGGCCACGTGAATAACTCCCTTCTTTTCTCCTTGTGCCCTAGTCCTGTGCACCCGACCCCATCCCAACCCCTGGCAGAGATCAGCTTATCCTAGAATCAGTGGAGCTGATGGAGGCCCTTTGGACCAGGGTCAAGGTCAGAGGGCTCAGCATGGCGCTGGGGCCCAGGTGGTGCTTGGTGGACATAATACTCAGTGGAGTGGTAAAGTGGGGAAACCAAGGCATAGGAGTGAAGTGCTGTCCCCAGCATGTGGCTCAGCTGATCATGCTCCATGCCTGATGCTCAGCCGGCCATACCACCTGGGGCCTGCTGGTGCCCAGTAGCTCTGCACTGCCATCCCCTGCAACTGTGGGGGTACGCCCAAACTGCTGCAGGGTGAGAAGGAAGAAACACCCCTCTGCTCTGCACTGTTGCAGTTCCGGAGCTAAATGTAGAAATGTGGGTTGGCTAAGTGCTGCGTTTGGCCAGGGCAGCTTCAGGAACAGCTGGGCTTCCTGGTCATGGTGACCCAGGGCCTGGGAACATAGTGGGATTGGCCCTGCTGAGAGGCCTTGACCTTCCCAAGGGCAGACACTGGGGAAGGGCCAAGAGTAGGTCAGCTGTGTCCTGACCCTCCATCCCTCCCTTGGGTTCCTCCTGTGCCAGCCTCCTGCTCGGGCCAGGCTAGGAACTCCCTGGGTGCTTAGCTCTGGACCTTTCTGTGGTCCTGACTCTGTGGTGCCTGCCTGCCGTGAGTCCGTCCCTGGAGTCTCAGGGGCCTGCTGCTCGCCTTGTCCCTATTTCATAGCCAAGAAACTGAGGCAGGGTGAGGGGACCAAAGTCATACGGTACTAAGTGACAGAATTGGTGTTAGCAGTGTCTGCTGGACCCAGCCACACTCCCACCCATCACATCCCATAGCTGGGGGCAGCTCCCCATTTCACAGATGGGGAAACTGAGGCAAGGAGGAGCAACAGTGCAAGCATAGGAATCTGTGGACTCCAAGTCAGTGTCCCTACCTGCATTCCTCACTCAGGGACATGTGTCCCTCCATCCCGCCCCACCCCCATAGCAAGGAGTTTATTGGCCTGGTGTGAATCAGGTGCACCCAGCCTCATCAGGAGGCTGTCACCAACACAGGTGATGGGGTAGGGTGGAGGCAGCAGCATAGAGCAGGCAAGGGCCGTGGGAAGTGTACCTCACATGTGTGGGGTCAGAGAGGGCTTACTGGAGGGGAGAGTGTGACTAACCTGAGTCCTCCAGGGTGAGAAGCAGGGTCAGGCAGGGTGGGGAGAGGCATGAGCCATGACCAGAGGTGAAGAAGCACCTGGCAGTAACAGGCCTGGAGGCAAGGGGTGGCTGGGCAGACCTGATGGGCCACAGGGAGCTATTGATGGTTTTAGCAGGAAAGTGGCATGGTCGTGTTTTGAAAGTTCCTGCCATGTGGACTCTGGAGGCTGTGAGAGTTGGGGCAGGAGAGGTTGATGGGTGGTGGCTCATCAGGCAGGAGCTTGCTGGATAGGGAGGAAGCAGGTGTGGACAGGACACTTGAGGCAGGGGTGAGGGCTATTCCTCCCCCACTCTCAGCGCTCCTGTGTTGACTGGATTCAGGGACCCAGGGCGGGTGCTGCCAGCATCACAGCACCCATTCCCTCTGCTCCCCTGAGTCCCGTCTCACAGGGCATTGGCTCTGGGCCACTCTCTTGTCAACCAACCGCAGGGCCAGAGGGGCCAGGGCAGGGGCCACTTCTGCTAGAGTCTGGGGACACCTGTCCCAATAACTCAAGTCACTAGGCAGCAGGGGCAGGAAGGGAGTTTCAGGTACAGGGACCAGAATGAGCAAAGGCTGAGGCGGAGAGAAGAGCACCAGTCGAGTGGAGGCCTCTGACAGGTCTGGGAGCTCTGCATTCGGGGTGGGTCGGGGAAAGTGGTCCCTGCCAGGTCTGAGAGCTCTGCATTCGGGGTGGGCCGGGGAAAGTGGTCCCTGCCAGGTCTGGGAGCTCTGCATTCGGGGTGGGTCGGGGAAAGTGACCCCTGCCAGGTATGGATCTGGGAGCTCTGCATTTGGGGTGGGTCAAGGAAAAGGGCAGAGACTTTTCATCAGGGATGGGGTGGGGTTGTGGGGGCAGGAGGCAGCAGAGACTGGGGGAGATCAGGCTGTGGAAAGATGTGGGGGGACACCTTGCAGGCCACAGAAGTCTTAGATGTGGTCCCCAGTGATGCTAGCATTTATGGGATATCTCCTGAGCTCTGAGGCCCTAGGGCTATTTCAGGGACTTAAGGACAGGCTACTGGGTGACATCAGTGAGCTTCACAGGTGAATCCCAGAGCTTAGGTTTCCAGAGGAGGTGTCCAGCAAGAGTGTGGTTCTTGGGGACAGGCTGGGGATAGGTCCAAGATCCGGCCAGTATGGCTTTTGGCAGGAGCTGACTGAGACGGGCCCATGCCAGGAGCAGCCTTAGTAGCTCTGTGTCTGCAAAGTCCTGTCTGCAACGTCCTGTCAGGGCCAAAGTCCTGCTCCAGCACCCTGGAGACAGCAGCAGTGTCTGGACCCTGGGGCAGCTGAGGGCTCTCCAGCCACCCCCACTGGACAGTCAGCTCTGCATGTCCTTGATACTGGCCTTTCTTAGCCATCAGGTCATCTGCAAAGCAGGTTGCAGGTTTACAGGTGACCAGCACTTCCCACCCTGCAGAGGGGGCTCTGAACCCTGGTCTGCTGACCCAACCTAGAAATGTGTGCCCAGTCTGTGCTGGGTGGTGCCGTGAAGTAGCCACTCATCTGACTGCAGCTGGGAGTTCCTCAGGCATTCGGGGATCTAAAGCTCAGGAGAGGGAGGGTAGGTGGGAGGAGTTCCCCTCGCACAGCCTTGAGGTGACACAGCCACCCTGGGTACATGTTGCTGACCTGACCTGGCCCTAGAGGCAGTTGCCCAAATGCTGCCCACTGGGGAGGGCTGGGGACACTCAGGGTCAGAGAATGGCAGATGGTCTGCTGTCTGCTGGAGCCACTGGGCCAAAGGGCCTCCTCACTCAGCCCTTGTGATATGGCCCAGAGAGTCCAAAAACAAGGCCAAGTTCAGGGCCAGCCAGGGCTGGAAGCTGAGCCTCTGGACCCCCAGCTGAGTATTCTCCTCTGTGGCAGGCCATAGGGCCACACAGAGCTGAAATTTTCTCCTGTAGTCAGCCTGGGCTATGAAGGCTGCGGGGCTCAGGGTCTGGCAGGGCATGGAGTTGCTGGGAGGAGACATGGGCAGGAGCCTGGGATACCCTCAGCTTTGTGGCTGGGTGGGGTTGGAAGGGCAGGTGGCCAGCATGAGTGTCTGGCTCCCAGGGAGGAATGACTCTGGGCCACTCTTCCAGACCTCCTGCCCTACAGATGGTACAGCCATGATGGTCCACTTGGCAGGCCTTCCCCAGTCTGACATGGGGTCATAGGTCAGGTTGACTCCAGCGATGCCAGCCCACTGCTGCAAGGAGGGCCGCGGGGACATCAGGCAGGAGCTCACAGAGGCCCCAGCGGCAGCTCAGTGCCCTGTCCCACCACCTTCTTCCCCCAAGACTGCCTGCCCTGTGCTGCTTCCAGGGCAAAGTCTGCAGCACCATCCTGGGCTCCTCACACTCCCTGTGCTCTTAATCTCCTCCTCCCTTCGGCCCTTTCCTCTTCTCCCCTCTCCTCCCAGATGCCCTCAGAGCCACCTGTCCTCCCCCAGCCTGGGGGTGTGGGATGAGGCTGGTGCCCGGCAGCCTGTGGTGGTCCTACCTCGCCCCCAGTCCCAGCTGCACACTCCTCGACACAAGACCACACAGTGTCCTCAAGCCCTGAGATTGGGTCTTAGCAGCAGCAGCCTCCAGCTTTGTGGCCTCGCAACCTCAGTTTCCTTGCCTGAGAATGGAATCATTGGTGCAGTCCTGCAGGGCCCATGCGGACAGTAGAGGGGTTAGTTCTTCAGAGCCTGGGACTTTGCTGGCTGTCTTCCCTGCCTAGAACCCAGGCCACTTTCCCCACAAATGTCCCTTATAGCTGGGGCTCCCAGCCTGCCTGTGCCCTGCTCCTCCAACGTCCTTACTATGGCCACAGCCCCTCAGTGCACCCTGCTCAGCTCCCTCTGTAGCTGCCACTGTCCGAGGCTCCCCTGATTGCCTGCAGGCTGGCCACATGATCTCCATCCCCTACTGTGGGTTTGGGCTAGAGGCATGCTCTGCCCTCACGCTCCCTGGACCTGGAGTCCTGGCCTCTGCCCCAGCTGTTCCTTTGGCCTCCTTCCACAGGAAAGCACCTGCCTTGGTCCTCGGGAAGGACCTCTCCTAGGGTGAGGGCCAGAGATGGGGTCATTTCTGTGTCCCTCACTCAGGACAAACATTGCCTGGGTCCTAAGCCCCAGACCAAGTGGCCCCTTGATAGCCACTTGTCCTTCTCCCCCCCATCCCCCTCCGGGAGGTGATGGGCACGTGGTAGAAGTGGGCGATGGGGCCTGGAGATCTGCAGATCAAGGGCAGGGAACTTGAAAGTGGCTCCCTGTGTGCCCAGCCCTGCACACTCTGTGTGTCCTTGAGACTCCCCTGCGGGAGGAGGGAGAGACTTTATGCCACAGCCACGTGAAGTGTCTGGGGCATTCCAGGCAGTGGAGTCCAAGGTGCTTTCAGAGGAGGGGTTGGGGGCCAGGGAAGTGATGGCAGTTCACCTGGGGATACGGTGTTGGAGGGGAGGTTTGCGGGGCCATGAAGGAGATACTCTCAGAGGGGCTCACAGGTGTGAGGACCCAGGGGCATCACTCCCAGAGATCACTCCCAGATTCCTGGCTTAGACACACATGGCTGGCTGGGGACTGTCAGCCTCTGGGGCAGTTTGGAGGCTCCTTCCAGGCACCCCAGTCGGCAGCTCAGGAGGGATGCCTGGCTCTGTGGGGTAGTGGAGCCCCGGGAGAGCACCCCGGAGTAGGTGGGCTGGGAAGAGAAGGACCATGATTAAGGCCCAAGCAGAGGCCAGGAGCTGGCGGGGAGGAAGCGGGAGAGGCTGGTGTTCCTCAAGCACACATGTGGATAGGCTGGATGACCCTGGGAGCTGCTGCGAGGACAGCCACCCCCTTTGCCTGCCCAGCCTCCTCCAAGAAGCTTCGGAATATCCGAGCAGCCCCACGGGCCTGGTGACAGGGTTCAGATCAGGGAAGGAGAAAACAAATTCTTTGTGCCCCTTTCCCACAAGCCATTACAATTCTCTCTTTGTTCCCTGGATGAAGCGAATGATAGGGGAATGGACAGCCGTTGGAATTACTGACGAGCCTTTCAAGGAGCCCTCACAGATCCCTGGGGAAGGGTGCCAGGCAGCAAACTGGGTGATGACCCAGGCCAGACCTCAGGAGGAGCCCCGGAGGCTGCCTGGGCTGGCTGCACCCAGCACCCATGCTGGGACAGAAGCACATCCATGGGCAGCCAGCTGGGAGATGATGCTTCCACCAGGACACTGCAGCAGGCTTTCAGCATGGACCTGAAACCAAAAAGCGCAGGCGAGAGGCCCTCCCAGGTGACAAGGGGGAGAATGGGCAGTGGAGAAGGTGGGGGTTGGGGGGTGAGGGCAGCATTGTCCTGGGAAGTGTGTGGCCCTGCTGACCTTGGCTTTGCTGAACTTAAGGTCTCAAGGCCTTTTTGGTTCTGAGCAAACTGTGGGTTAATATAGGGTGGGCCGGGCCCAGGAGAGCTGCTCCTCTTAGCTTGGTCTTTGCATCCTCACCCATGCTCTTGAGAGCAAACAAAAAACTTCCATGCATGCGTGCACACATACACAGATGTGCATGTGCACACACAGGAACACACAGAGAAACCCGTGTGTATACACATGGACATGGACATGGCACACTGGCTCACTCACACACACAGGCACATGCGTGTGTATGAGCACACTTGCATATTTGCACACAGGTATCCATGCACATTCACACGGGTGCCACACAAATCACGTGGACACACATCTCACATGAATGTGCACACACATGAAGGTGCAGGCACACACACACACACGTACGAGCCCAAGGTGAGCCCCTGAGAAAGTCCCTCAGCTCCCTGCTCCACCGGGATTAGGGTTAGTGGCTGTGCCACCCTTGTCCTTCTCCCCTGGGGAGTGAGGGGTAGAGTCACGTTGGGGACTCCAAGCTCCCCCTGAGAAAGCCAGACGCACATCCAGTGTCCCAGAGCAGATGGCAGGGACTTCCCGGTGACATGGGAGGACACCACACAGGCAGAAACTCAAGTCTTCTTTTCTGTACATCTGTGGAATCCAGGAAAAAACCCCTCCCTGGCTGTATGGCCATGGCTGGCCTGTCCTCCTGGCCCTCACTCTCCAGAGCTGATAGTTGGCTTAGGAAGGGGTGATGGGCAGCGGGACGGCTGTCCTGCCCACTGGTCTAAGCAGCCAGTCCCCCCTCAGCTATATGGTCCAGGGTCAGGGAAGTTCCGGAAACCTTGCCACTTCCCCCAGCACCAGCATTTGCAGCACCCATGGGGGCAGGAGCCAGGGAGCAGCAAGGCCCCAGGCTGGCTTGGCCTCTGTCTCCCCATCTACCGGCAGCTGGTGGACCAGGACATCTCCCTGGGGCCTGCCACTGTGTTGCCACCCCCAGGAGCCTCCCAAGGTCCTTGGGAGAAGGTGGCCACACAGGGGCCCGAGGTACAGGCTGGCTTCCCCAGGATGGCACATGGTGAGCCTGGTGACTTGTCAAGACCAAGTTCCTGGGTTGCAAAGGACAAAGGACCCCTGCCCCTCGGCCCAGGCCTTTTGGAAATCTGAGAAAACCTATCCCCCATCACCGTGATGGGGTCCTCTCTCTGCAGACACTGCATCCTCCCCTGCTCCACCCTTCCTCCAGGGCCATTTCTTCTCTGCTGCAACTCCAACTGCTGGACAGTATCCTGGGGACCTAGCAGATGTCACCTCATTGAACTTTTCAGCAACCTGATGAGGCAGGACTATCATTTTCCCCTCTTAACAGAAATGACTTGCCCAAGGCCCCACAGGCAGCACTGGCAGGGCTCTTGACTGTCAATGGTCAGGGCCGGGGTGGAGGGTTGGCAGCCCTGACTTATTCACATCCCAATCCCCCAACTCTGCAGGTGTGTCACCTACCATGGCAAAAGGACTTTCCAAATATGATTAAGAATCTTGAGAGGGAAAGATTATCCTGGTTTATCTCTGTGGGACCCATGGAGTCTCTGGGGCTTTGAGAGGGAGAGAAAGAGCTCAGGCTCAGAGAGGGGCCTGAGGGGGCCACACTGGACAGCTTGGAGGTTGGAGGAGGGGCCAGGAGCCAAGGAACACAGGCACTGACAGAGGCTGGAAAATCAAAGAGACATTCTTTCCCTGGGGCTTCCAGAAGGAACCTTAACTTTAGCCCCAGGAGACCCATTTCTGATTCTTGGAAAACTCTAGGAGGGCAACCTCAGGCTTTTGAGCCACTGAGTCTGTGGTGCTTTGATTCAGCAACACAGGAAACTCCACCCGTGCTCCCTACGCCCACTTCTTTCTGTGCCATCCCATGGGTCCCCCTGGCTTCGCAGGCACATTAAGAGTCAACTCGAAGGCACTGGGGCAGGAAGGGACTCCCCACCCCACATGGTCTCAGGCAAGAGGGGAGAATGAATTTCCACTTCCCCCAGTCTGAGGATCCTGCCTTACCCCTGAAGCCTACCACCCCTCCATGGAGCCTGGGATGGGCACTCCCTGCCCACAGCCTCTCCTGCAGCCAACCCAGGCTGAGCAAGTCCAGGCAGGATGCGCCGCGGGGAGCCCGTGTGGCCCACGGGAGCATATGGAGACCAGACTTCCAGGGGCCACTATCCAGCTGGGGCACACCAAGCATGCCCTTCTCCACTGGGCCCTAGTTTTCCCCTCTGTACCCCATGATGACAGTGACTCCTCTCAAGGCACTGTGATGTGTGTGAATGAGTGATCCCCAGAACATCCTAGGGCCATCCTCCCTCTGGTGGGCCATCCTCCCTCTCTGGTGGGCCATCCTCCCTCTGGTGGGCCATCCTCCCTCTCTGGTGGGCCATCCTCCCTCTGGTGGGCCAGCCTCCCTCTGGTGGGCCATCCTCCCTCTGGTGGGCCATCCTCCCTCTCTGGTGGGCCATCCTCCCTCTGGTGGGCCATCCTCTCTCTGGTGGGCCATCCTCCCTCTGGTGGGCCATCCTCCCTCTCTGGTGGGCCAGCCTCCCTCTGGTGGGCCAGCCTCCCTCTGGTGGGCGAGCCTCCCTCTCTGGTGGGCCATCCTCCCTCTGGTGGGCCATCCTCCCTCTCTGGTGGGCCATCCTCCCTCTGGTGGGC
>CAUYPK010112094.1:0-41284 GCA_963574355.1 Loris lydekkerianus
CCCGTAGGTGTGATTCCACCAATACCCCTCCATCAACCCCCCTCCCCCTCCCTCTTCTCCCTTTCCCCGTGTGGTATATGTACACCCTGGACTATTATGCAGCCCTAAAGAAAGACGGAGACTTTACCTCCTTCATGTTTACATGGATGGAGCTGGAACATATTCTTCTTAGTAAAGTATCTCAAGAATGGAAGAAAAAGTACCCAATGAACTCAGCCCAACTATGAAACTAATTAATGGCTTTCACATGAAAGCTATAACACAGTTACAACCTAAGAATAGGAGGACGGGGGAAAGGGAGGGGAGTGAGGGGGGAGTTGCATGGAGGGAGGGGTATTGGTGGGATTACACCTGCGGTGCATCTTACAAGGGTATATGCAAAACTTAGTAAATGAGGAATGTAAATGTCTTGGCACAGTAACTAAGAAAATGCCAGGAAGGCTATGTTAACCAGTGTGATGAAAATGTGTCAAACAGTCAATGAAGCTAGTGTATGATGCCCCATGATCATATCAATGTACGCAGCTATGATTTAATAAAAATAATAAATAAATAAATTAAATTAAATTAAAAAATGACCACACAGGTGAAAAAAGAAGCCAGGAAAGTGCTTCTTATACTTCAGTGAGCACACAGATCACCTAGGTATTGCGTTAAAATACAGATTCTGATTCACAGCTCTTAGATGGAGTCCATATTCCTACAAAGATGCTTGAGGAGACAGATGCTTCTGATCCTTGTGCCACACCCTAACAGCATGGCCCTAAGGTAGTTAAATAGCTTTCTCAGGGTTGCACAGCCAGGAAAGGAGGGAAGCCTGGATTTAATTTCATGTGATGCCAGATTCATACCTAGTGGTTAAGTGAAGGATTAATTGGATTAGCCTGGCTTCTCAACAACTGCTACAAAAAGCAGTCAGAGTTTTTATGTACCCATAACCTCCGTGCATCGAGTTCACCACAAGCACTGAAACTATTAATGGAATCTTAAACTAAATTAATAAAGTGTCCATGTGAAGAAAGGGGAAGCTTGGGTATTACAATCTGATCAGAGCTCCTTCGGAATTCAAGGCTCAGATGTGAGAGTTACATTTAAGAGGAACATTGAAAAATAAGCCAAAGTGTTTCTAGAAGGTGGTAATCCGAATGTAGGGGACTAGAAACCTTATCATAAGGCAAATAGATCAAAATCAAACAATTGGTGAGGTTTAAAATCAAGAAATAAAGATTTGGGTAAACTACCATCAAAGGCTATCCTTACGAAAGGGAAATGGAAGTCTTCTCTGTGACCCACAGTGCACAACAAAAGAGAAGGTTGTAGGGAAATCGTTGCAATAAATAAAAAAGCAATAAAATTATAATAATTAAAATCTTCCTGCACTATTCAGGACTCAGAAACCAAACTGGCGTAAGCCAGACAGGGAGTTTATTTGTTCGCCTAACATGGAAGCCCAGGGAGGCGGGTCAGGCACACCATCGCTGCACACTGTTTTTCTCTATGTTGGTTTCACCTTCAGGTGTGTTCCCTGTCAGTGGTGGGAAGATAGTCACTAGCAGCACCAGGCTGAGATTCTACCAGTTTAATAACCAGGGCAATGAAAGCATCTCCTTCCCAAAGGCTCCATCAAAACACCCAGGGCTGACTTTCACTGGACAGCTCGGGTCACGCGTCCATTCCCAAACCGGTCACATGGCCGTGGTGTGAGACACGCTGATTCACCAGGTGTGGATTTACCAGACCCAACACTAGGGCTGGGAAGTGCAGCCAGCCCTGCCCAAACCACAAAGACTGAGGCCCCCAAGGAATGGTGGCTCTCCAAAGGAAAAATAGCTTGGGTGCTCATTCTAGAATGGAAATTTGTCACTAAAACCACTAGATTGCCACAAACTATGTGTAAATTAAAGAGGTTCCTTTGGGAGGGCAGGAGGGACCCAAGCATAAGCCAATTGACTACCACTACCTCTTCCCAGCAGGGGAAGAGATCTTCCCCTCCCTGCTGAGAGATCATCGTCTCTCTCTAAGCACAACAATTCTCTGTTGTCTTTATTCTTGCTCTTAGTACTTTCTCCTGCCTTAAAATACCTTTCAACATTAAGAAACCTCAAAATATATATTGCATAGAATTTTTCAGGCCCTAAATGGAAACAGACTTACTTTCTTTTGTTTTCCATTCTTAAATCATCCTTGTAGCTAGATGTACACACACTCTACATCATTGGCCTCCACTTTGCCCTCATTAAAGACATCCTCTCCCCGGAGATATGGGAATGGGGCTCCAGCACAGTGGCAGACTCGCTTCCTTCTGTCTCTCTTTCTAGTAAATCACTGTTCATTTGCAACAAGATGTTTTGTTTTGCAAGAAATTAAGATCACTCAAGCTAAGTCTAAGAATGGGATGTATGTGTGTGTGAATACGTATGTGTGCATGAGGGCATACATGTATGGGACGGATGAATCAAAGTGACTCTGGGAGGCAGTGGCAATGCCATATGGGACAGAAATCATTGACAGCCTCAAGGGAGCTAGAAACTGACAGAGATTTTGGAGTCAGGATGGCCCTGGGACTTCAGCAGTAGGAGTTCCCAGCACCTCCCCCAGTGTTCTGCCACTATTCACTTGCCTTGGCTTTGGCACAATCTCATTATGAAGATTGTACCACTGGCCTGCCTTTCACTGTCCATTCCCTTGTACCAGAAAAGGAACCCCATTGGACCAGCTCCTTTATTACTCTACACAATTGGCCTGCCCTGGTCTAAACCTCCACCACTTTTGCAAATATCTGCAAGCAGGAGGGGGAGGCATGAGGCACAGCACAGATTTGGCAGCCCAGGGCACCTGGCATTAAGCCAGTCTCCAGAACCTTTGAAAGCTGTGCTTGCCTAAGCGGCAGCTGGAATTTGTCATATGCACCTCTCCCCTTGCATTTAAGTGCGTTAAAAAAGATTCAGGTGCCCTACCTAGCAGTCTCCCTATAAGTCAGCAACCACCTGAAAGGGCAGAAGGTGAGGGCAACTCACAGTTATTGTCTTTTCAAATGACAGGGGTAGAGGAGGCTAGGGGTTGGGCTGTTGTACATGACTCTGAACATAATGCTAAAAGAGGGGCTCAGGTTAAGGAAAAGGATACGATGGATTTACATCAATGCACAGGCATCTTATGCACCTATGGAGAAGAGGAGGTTCATGTCTACAAGTCCATACTTAGGGAGGGGCAGGATGTAAGCAGACTAGATAAACCCTAGGAAGTACAAACTATGCATGACAGGAAGAGCCCACAACCCCTCACATGTCACCCACCCAGAGATCTACTGGCCTCCTCCAGCTTTATGTCCTTTTCCCCACAGATCTCCCAGGAGACTCACTGGGGAAGAGGTCATGTCACATGAGAGGGCTAAGGTATCAGGAAGAACCAGACCACAAGGCAATTCAGTACCCTGTTCCTTCCTGAGAATAAAACTGAAAACATCTGACAATGTGATTGTTTGAGGGTTTACCAGCCCAAAGTAAAGACACTGTTTCTATGAAAATATACAGCCAGAGGATCTAGAGGGAATTCTCAGGGATGCACTGTTTCAGGCACTATGAGAGAATTGGACACAGTAATTAATGGAATCTTATAAGACAAATTCAAATTGATCAGTCACTAAATGAGAGTATTGCCATCCAGACTGAAACCGATTTAAAGGAACATAAATTGAGTCAATAATAAATGGGCAAGGAGTCAGGAGTCAGCATTACTGGAGTTGATGTTATTTATTATAGGGGATTAATAGTAATAAAAAAAAGTCTTTGAAAGAACCTACAATGGAAAACTTAGATCTATAAGTAAGATCTGGTTTTAGGAGCTTAATCAAAAATATTAAATAGGGAACAGCAATTTAATTAAACATAAAGATGATGATAAATCTTTGAGGTTGTAGCTAGTCATGGGAAACAAGAGCTTGAACAAAGGGCTCTGCTGTGATCAGAGGGCTGAAAAACAGACACTTTTGTAAAGGGGAAATTTGAAGAGCCTCAGTTATGATCTTCCTCCAACCCTTCCCCAGAGGGCTCTCTAGGATACCAGTACCAGGAGCCCTTTAAGTGGCCATGGACCCCTTTCTATTTTCATATACAGAGGGTGCCAAAACAAAGTATACACATTTTGAGAGAGAAAAAAAAAAACTCTATTAAAATTGTAATATTCAAGTCATGTTTGGCTTCTCCAATTACAAAAGATACAACATACAAGATAACAAGCTATATTGCTAATTGAGTGCGGTGGCTCACGCCTGTAATCCCAGCACTCTGTAAGGCCAAGGCAGGTGGATTGCCTGAGCTCATGAGTTTGAGATCAGCCTGAGCAAGAGCATGACCCCTTGTCTCTAAAAATAGCCAGGCATTGTGGCAGGTGCCTGTAGTTCCACCTACTTGGGAGGCTGAGGCAAGAGAATCGCTTGAGCCCAAGACTTTGAGGTTGCTGTGAGCTACGACACCACAGGACGCCACTAAGGATAACAACAACAACAAAAAAAAGAAAGCAGCTTTATTGGTATATATTATTACAATTTTTATCTCAATAAATTTAGGGGATACAAGTGGTTTTTTCTTACATGGATGAATGGTGTAGTGGACTTGGAGTGCATCCATCACCCAAATAGTCTACATTGTACCCAACAGGTAGTTTTTCATTCCTCACTCTCCTCTTATATATCCCCATAGTTTGGCTTTCACTTATAAGTGAGAACATGTGGCATTTTATTTTCCTTTCCTGGGTTACTTCACTTAGGATAATCAAAGCTACCTTAAAGAAAGACCCAGCTCAGCACGGCTCCCAGAATTTTAGCAGACTGCACTGACATCACCATGTATAGTACACCATGAGATCGCGGTTCTGTCTGCCCCCCACACCCTGCTCCAGAGAGAGAAAATCCTTTCCCTGGCTGCACAGCACCTTTGTTGTCAACCCCATTCCTGCATGTGCAAATGTGCAGGGATTCCTCCATGTCTCCCACACACAACACTATCCCAGAATCCCCCAGAGTGTATACAGAAACCAAGAGAAGAGTGCAATTCATCAGCAGGTGATTCTGAGTAGTAAGCATGGAAATTCAGGATAAAGAGCTTAATCCTGGAGCAGCTGACCTCCAGTCCCTTGTCAGCCCCAAACACTGCTACCCAAGCATTGCTCCTTCATGTAAGTTCATACAACAGAGGGTTAAAACTGGACAAAGTCTCTGCAAAGAGAGGAGATAGACTTTGGTGCCTACCATAGTTCTACAGGAATTACATGCTAAGAACAGTTGGTATGACTCTAACAGAATGAGACAGAAAACCCATCAACAGGGGCTGGGGGCTTCTCCTCCTCATCCCTGATGACTTGTACCAATATCACCAAGTCAGCAACATTTCCTTGGATGTCCTCACCTCCCCAGCTGGGTTTGGGGCACCCTCCTCTGTACTTTCATGACACTTTCTACATGTGCTGTACCTGAGCACTTAGTCTGTGGTCTTGTGGTCACTAGTCTACCGGCCCTGTCTCTGCCATTGGGGTGGGTCTTATTCATTTTTGTCTCCACAGCAAAAGCCAGAGCCAGAAACAGTGTACTGTTGTTGATTGAATGAATGACTGGGACATTGGTTTCTCTGGAGGAGAGCGAGTCTTCAGAGCCCGAGACTGTGGTGGTTCTACCACCTGAGGCCTTAGCTGTCCAGTTAAGCAGTTGGACAGGGATAGTTAGATATTACCTTTGCTGCTCACATATGCTGGGGGTGGGTAATGCTGGAAGGTGAAAGAGAAGTGTCAAGAGATGCCTGGACTTTCTTCAGACTGAGCCTGATGTGGTCATCCTGCCATGCAGCTGACCCCCAATAATGTAGGCTGTTTCTAAGCCCTTGGAGCAGGCCTGAGGGGAGGCCAGAGCCTGCGCTGTTGGCTGTACGGAGAGAGAGGAGGCACATTCAAAAAGCACCAGTTGACACAAGATAGAACATGAGTTAGCCTATGGCGAAGCTGAGCAATCAGTGTATGGAGGCTTATTGGACCCCTCTATCGTTATGTATGTTCACATCTTCCATGAAAATAATTTTTAATAAAATAAATTTTACATTTAAGTCAGATATGAACCCGAAATTATTTTCCATAGTGGTCTTGTTCTCTCTAACCTCTTCTAACACATGGCTCTCAAATTGTGGTCCCCAGACCAGCAATATTGGCATAATCTGGGAACTTGTTAGAAATGCAAATTCACACACCCATCTAGAACCCACTGAACCATAAACTCTGGGGTTAAGCAGTCTGTGCTTAACAGGCCCTGCAGGTGAGGCCAATGTAAGCACAAGTGTGAGAACCACTGGTCTAATGTATTTTCTTCATAATCTTTAGTATTGTAATTTCCATGGGTGGCAGTACCTCAAATTGTTGGTGCCCTCTCCCTACAGTCTTTGGAAATGCTGGTGTTGTGCCCAGATCCTGAAATCCCCCACAAAGACCACCAGGGAGCCGAGTCTGATGCAAAAGCAAAAAGCCATTTTATTGCAAGTTCCAACTTGGGCTCCTGGGGTCTCCGCTACAACGGGTCTGTGCCAGGAGCCCTGAGCTCTGGAGCAGAGGGTTTTTTATGGTCCTGTGCAGTGGGTGGGTGTGCACAGCTTGAAACAAAGGGGGTGCTTCTAGATTGGTTAGGTGGGGGGGGAAGGGTCCCTGACTGGTGGGCAGTTGTCTCATGATGCTTGGTCTTGCCTGGAAGGTGAAACTAAATGGCGGGGGGGGGGGGGGGAGCAAAACTTAACACCAAAGATGGCGCTGGTCTGGTTCTTTCACTGGTGTCCACTTGGCCCCAAGTAGCTCTGGGACTCAGCACCCCTTATGTAGGCATCTTGAGGTTGTGCTGGGTTCAGCCTCTGACAAGACTGGATCGAAGAGCCACAACTGAAAGAAGAAAAAAGAACTTGGAGGGGGTGGTGCCTGTGGCTCAAAGGAGTAGGGCCCTGGCCCCATGTGCCGGAGCTGGTCTGGTGGTCAAACCCAGCCCCGGCCAGAAACTGAAAAAAAAAAAAAAAAAAAAAAAAAAAAACAAAAAAACTTGGAGGAAACAGAAAATTCAGCAGGAGGAAAAAAGAAGAGAAATAATTGCACACAAACATAATTTTATTTTGGAAAAGAGACAGGAGAATAAGTGTTTATGAAATTCATTAAAATAATTTAAAATTTAATAAAAAGAACAAAAAGATAAAGTTAAGAAAATTCCCAGAAGTAGAAATTTTTTTAAAGATGAAAATTAGGAGGATAGGCAAGAAATAAAATAATTCAGGAGTTCTGAAATCCAATAACGGGAGTTTCAGAAAAAATGAAGCAGAGGAAAGAGAAGGAGAAAGGATACGGGGACATCTCCCGAGAAGGAATTTACAGGCCGGAGGAGTCCCCTGGTGCCCAACGCAATGGATGGATTTTAAGAGACACCCTACTCTCCGGAAAGCATGTGATCATGCAGTTTTAGAATGTGGGGCGAAAGTTTCCAGAGAGAAACAAACAAAAGTCACATCCCAGAAATGAGAGTGGCCTCCGATCTCTCTAAACAGGAATGTCTAATAGCTAGAAAACAAGGGTGCGCCACTTTCAAAATCATGAGGAAAAATTGGTATTTAAGTGAGAGCTCCATGGTCAAATCAGTATTTATTATTAGTTGCTAGTAAAGAAATTTTCAAACATTTGAGACCTTAATCACTCATCCTTTCTCAGGAAGCCACAGGAGCTCATGAGTCAAAGAAAGACATGATCTAGGAAAGAGGGAAAAGCAGAACCCAGGGTGCAGGGAAGTTCCCAGGATGGTGGTGAGGCGAGTTCGCAGAGGCCTGGGAAGAAACTGGGGAGCATGGGGGGACCCAGCACAGGCGTCCCCAGGAAATGTGACACTGATAGAGTCCCTGCCAGGACTGGAAAGGAGACATGGTAAATTCAGTAATAGAAGCATGAAGTCAAATAAGTGAAAAATGAGGCAATCATTTCTACTTCCCAATTCCCCCCCCAGAAAACAGTGAGCAATACGTTGTTAGAGAAAGGAAATGTAATCATAGAATAGTCGGCTTAGTTGTCAATTATATTATAGTCAGACTATTGCAAACACTGAATAATTATTTAATCTAATCTTGTGAGATAGAGTAAGGAGGATGTGTATCAAAGGTTTAAATCCTATCTTGAAATAACGAGTCAATAAATAATATCTAAAACTAGAAGATTAAGACACTGAAGTGTAACTGTGTGATTGAACAACACAGAGTAAACAGAAGAAACAGGAGACAGACTCTCCAGGGCATGACCCCTGGGGTGGGAAGGAGTGTAAGCCAAATCAAATAATACCGTTATTTAATTGTTAAACTATGTTCACATTATTTTAGTAAAAGCATTTTTTGGAAGATAGAAATAATTTTAACTTTTTGATCTTCTACCAAAACCTGGGCTTCTCACAGTGAGCCTGTGAGTGTTCTCATTGCAAACAGCACACAGCCTCACCTCAGTTGTTCCAGAACTCTTTGTTTTGCAAAATGACATGACTGGAAACTCCCATGGGTACACCAGCCAGCGATTTTCCTGGGTGGCCTCAAATCTCCAGCTTGCCCTTCCTGCGTCCCTGAGACTAATAGGCAACAGGCCTGATGTGCTGGGCCTGAGGGCTTGT
This sequence comes from Loris lydekkerianus, assembly GCA_963574355.1. NCBI lineage: Eukaryota > Metazoa > Chordata > Mammalia > Primates > Lorisidae > Loris > Loris lydekkerianus. Next base: position 8,657 of record CAUYPK010112094.1, read on the forward strand.
GAGGCCAATGTCAAGACTTAGAAAGACCCCTGCACCTCTGTACTCCGTTGGTAGATGTTGGGCTGCAGAATGTTCTCCCAGATGAGTCTGCAGGCCACCTGGGGACTGAAGCATGGGTCCTACCTCCCATCCTGCCCCAGGCCCCCTCACACCCAACCTCCACAATTTCCCCATTATCCCTGCTCCTTACCAACCATCCTTCTCATTCAGAATCACAGGGAGGGGAAGGAATGAAATTTAGATTGAAAAGACCCTGTGTTCAAATCCATGCTCAATCCAACCAGCTGTGTAATCACAGATGGTTCATTTCTCTGTCATTGACTGATCGCCATCCTTTTCTAATAATGCCAGGTACATTCTCAATATCTTAGCTCTCTTAATCAAGAGTTAAATGACTCAACTACAGCCACACAGGTCATAACTACTAACTTTGCTCTGTTGGCACCAAAGCCAGAATCCTTTCCATTATTTCAGACTTGCTGTAAATAGAGAGAGACATATCTTATTCCCAGGAAGGAATGCAAATTTTCACTGGGAGAATGTTTGTAAACAGTACTGCCCAAATGTTCATTTGTTAATTCAAGAATTATTTATGCAAGACCTATGCTAGGTGCAGTCCCTGTCCTCAAAGAGGGCAAGTCCAGCATAGTAGGAAGACGCCATAACAAACAACTACCACTCCCTGAGAAGTGTCTTTGACCCTCCTTCCCACTCGCCTACTCCTGGGAGTCCTCAGATGTCTACCCTGTGCTTGTGAACGTGTCCCATGACTAATCAATCACAAAGCAGCATTCTTCTCTTCTCCCATTCCTTGTTTCCCGAGACTATCCATGTGACTATTTCCAAGCACCCCAGAGTCAAGGTGCAGCCATCCTCACCCGCCTCCATCACCTCCCTCACCAGCAATATCCAATGCTCTGGAGTCCTGAAGCTGCCAAAACAGGGCGACAACCTCTGGAGCCCAAGAGCAGCAGAGCCACACTGCATTCTGTGCTAAGCCAGTGCCAAAAAGAGATCGCCACACTCTTAAATCTTATCATTTGGGGACAAAAGGGGGCAGGAAAGCACGTGCCTCCCCCTCAAACTCCCTCTTGCCACATCTCAGGAAAATGTGCTGAAGTTTCGAGGGATACAAATATTCAATAATTGATGGCTATGTAATAGAACATAAAACAAGGTAGTCTGGGAATAAGATGTACAATATGGGAGACATATCAGAACTGTACTTCATTCAGCAATGGGCTGAAAGGTACAAGTTTTCCAACCAGTTAGACACTGCAGAACGGGGGAAAAAGAGGAAGGTCACTCCAAGTCTGGAGTGGCTTGACTAACAGGCCCCTTCATGACCCACTGTTACACCAAGTTTGTAAATTTCCAGACTTCCTGCTCACAATGACCCATCAAGGTAATAAAAACTCCATCTTCTGTAACCCATTCCCCCAGGACCTGGTCTCTGCCAGGCAAAGCTTTATTGTTGTTGACAATTCCTGACTAATTGGACAAATTAATCTGTGATAAAAGATTAACGCAAAGATGGCAAATGAACTTCATTTCTGCTACCAGCTGTAATTGATTGGTGGGGGCTCTCTGGAGTGCTCATTTGAGGAGGACCACTGAGGTCAGCAAGCAAGTGTGCCAGGATTGATTTGCAATGTCTGCCCTGAGCCCTCCAGGGACCAGGGCAGCGCAGGTGCTGCTTGCTTGCCATCCTAGAACTAGCAGCTGCCCTCGGTTAACCTGCATCTCCCTTCATGTATACATACTTGAATTTCGGCACTGCCCTTAGGGAGGGAAATCTTATCCCAGTCAGTGAAGGGCCTTGAGGCCTTGAGGCCTTGAGGATACAGGTGGATCACATAGATCCTACCAGCCCTCTCTCCATGCACTGGGAAGACCTGACCTCATGAGCAGCATCTCAAGGGCCCTCAACAGTGCTGCAACCCAGGGGGAAAGGAAGATTGAGCAGTGATCAGTTCCAGTACATTTCAATGAGCATCATTAACTGTGTTCTCCAAGGAAAGGAAATGAGCAAAAGCACACAAATGTATTTCTTCTTTGCTAGGGGTGTATCTATCCCAATACATGGGAGAAAGCTGCACTGCCCTCAGCATCACCATGGTGCAACCTGAAGTTCTCTGTGCCTAGTGGCTGTTGCAAGCTCTACTCCTTCTCCTCTCTGCAGGGAAGAGCCAGAGAGGGCAGGGGTAGTTGAAACTAGTAGAAGTGATCCACCTGAAATATTGGCTAATGGGAAGATGCCTTCAGCCTAGAGAAAGGACAGCAGGAATCCCTCATCCCCCTTGCTTGTGGTCATCCAGTTGCTTGCTCTGCCCACTCAGTCAGGGGTACCTAGCCCTTGATCTCCACCCTTTTTTCTCCTGGTGACCTCGGTCCTACTGGACTGTGTATCTGACCTTACTTTTATTGTATTCCTTGGGCTGGTTGTTCTGCCTTTGAGCTCCTAAAAAACCTTCTGAATATCTCAACTATTGCCCCTAACATGCAGAGCGTTAATTATCTATTTACATGTCTGCTGCCATTCTCAGGATCCTCCCTCCTGCACGGTACATAGACAATAGGACTCATCACTCTAGAACAGAACCAAATGCAGGCCCTGTAAAGCTGTAAGCTTTCAATGTAATTTTTTTTTAGTGAATAGTGAAATGTGAGGATATAGTGGTTAAATAGCATCCCCTTAAAACAATATGTTCAAGTCCTAATCCCCGGTACCTGTGAATGTGAACTTGTTTGAAAATAGGGTCTTTGCAGATGTAACTAAGTTAAAGATCTTAGAGTGAGATAATTCTACACTTAGGGTGGGCCCCAAATCTGATGACTGGCATCTATATCAGAGAAAGGGGAGAGATGTTTGACACACAGAGATATATAGAAGGGAAAACCATGTGAAGACAGGAGTAGAGACTGGAGGGTGTATCTACAGGCTAAGGAACATTAAGGATCACTGGACCCACCAGAAGCGAGGGGAGAGGCATGGGACAGATTCTCCTCAGAGCTTCCAGAACTAACCAACACTGCCAACATCTTCATTTCAGACTTCCAACCTCAGAACTGTGGGAGAGTAAGTTTTCACTGTTTTAAGCCATCAAATTTGTATAATCTGTTAAGACAGCCCTAGGAAACTCCTATATAAACTTAGAGGAAAACCTTCAATCTTAAGAACATCAACCATCTGCCTCACCCTAGGCCCCTCATCCTGGAACTAGGTGAGGCGGGGACCTAAGAACATCTCCTAAAAAGGCTATTTCTCAGGGCCATACAGGTGCCTCTCACCGTAGAGCTAACAGTCCCTGCCTGGAGGGGCCCCAAGTACAAACTCACTCATTTTTTTGGACAGGAAACGGGCCTATATTGGAAAATGACTTGCTCGAGATAATAAAACCAATTAATTGAAGATCTGAGACTATCAGTTGAGTATACGCTTATATATAGCAAGAACCCTAGAGATCAAATAACCCTATTCCCTCAATTTCCAAGAAACCAAGCAATAATTTGTCTAAGGTCTCTCTCTACACATATCAAGTTTTTCATGAAGTTGTGGAAAGAGATGGGTTGGGAACATTAGGGAACTTCTAATCAACCTGCTAAAATTTCTACCACTTAGTTCTATCCTCTCCCCACTACTCCCTAAACCCTGCTCCCATTTACCCCGTGGCCTTGAGTTAGTGTCCCCCACCCTGACCCTTTCTGAGTCTCTCTCTATGTGCGAAATACAGGATTAGAGCCACTGGCCTCTGATTTTCCTAGTAGATATTCCTGGCTTGTAACCAGTGCTTTAGCTTTTTCAGTAAAGAAATCACTTGATGTGCAGCAAGTTATATGAGGTTGTGAATCAAAAGCCTCCAGCTCATCCAAATTCCCACCTGTATCCTGAGTCTACACCACCAAAAGCCTCCAGGACACTGACAGCTACCCACAGATGACTAATGCAAGCTGCTCACTGGCCCTCAGACCCAGGTAAAGGTGAGCAGCCACCACCACTCTGGGGAGGCTCCTTGGGAGAAGAGTTGGAGTCTGGTTGGCCACTCACCAAGGGGATAAGAAAAAGAATCAAACTCAGACATCAACCAGGGGTATACTGAGGTCCTTCATTTTAGGCCCCACAGTGGATCTTCTATGGTTTATATAGTTTGTCCCAAAAAAAAACTCATGTTGAAATTTAATCCCTAATATAGCAGTATTGGGAGATGAGGCCTGGTGGGAGGTGTTTGGGTCATGGAGGAAGATTGCTCATGAATGGCTTGGTACCATTCTGGCGGTGGTGTTTGGGTCATGGAGGAAGATTGCTCATGAATGGCTTGGTGCCATTCTGGCACTGGTGAGAGTGGATTAGTTCTCATGGGAATGAATGAGCTACCAAGAGACTGGGTCATTATAAAGCCAAGCATGCCCCTTAGAGTTTGGCCCACAGCGTCACCAGCATGTTGTGAGGCAGCATGAAAGCCCTCACCAAAAGCTAAGCAGATGACAGTGCCATGCCCCCTGAACTTCCCAGCCCACAGGACCATGAGCTAAATAAACCTCTTTTACTTATAAATTGCCCAGCCTCAGACGTTCCCTTATAGCAACACGAAACAGACTGAAACAGGATCCAAAAGTGCTGAGAAAGCCCCAGCCCCTGGCAGGTTATTTTTGTTTGATTTTGTTTGCCTTTCCAGGGTCGTACATGTGCTTCCTAAATGAGCCCATGTAGAGCTCCAAAAAGGACAGAAGCCCATGGGGTGCTGTATGGGGCCCATGGTTCTTAGAAACTGGATACAAGACCCAGGACATTAAAGAAGAATCAAGCTGACTCTGCTCTGCTTCTGTAGGTCTGGCTGTCTTGCTCCAAAGACAGACAACCCAGAAACCCCTGCCAGGCCCCACCTCTTCAACAAGCCATGGTCCTTCCATTCTGGGATCCACACACTGTTTGCAGAGGTTTCCAGCCTGTGAACAAGTCCCAGCTTGCCCAGATAGTCAAAATAAAGCACCTTGGGACCATGATGGCAGATTGGCTCACAGGAGTGTGGCCCCACCCAGTGTCTGGGAGCAGACTCCCTCTGTGAATAGCAGACTTGGAGAGAGACTGCTGGTGACATCTCCCCATGGACAGGGCTGGGGCTGGAGCAATTTCTGATCAAGATGACCTCTGGATTCAACTGGAATACACTTAAGATGGGCTTCTATTCTCTCTCTCTCTCTCTCTGTGCTCTTTTATCTAAGTCAATCTTCCCTCTTTTCTTCCTTGTCTCTTTCTCTCCCTGTTCTTCTTTATCTAATTTGGTCTGTATTTTCTTCTTCTCTCTTTCTCTCTCTCTCTCCCCTTCTCTGCCCCCCAGTCCCCACAAGTGTAGATGTCTACAATATGTCAGGTATGGCCCTGGGTGCTAGAGACACAGATGTGAGCAAGGCCCAATCCCTTCTCAGGAAGCTCACAGACTGAAAAGGGAGGTCATAAATTCACATTCACAGAAGCACAAAGCAGTGGAGAGGCCCAGGAGGTAGGGTACCCAAGCCTGCTTCAGAGAGCACAGCATTTGAGTTGGAATTTGAAGGATTAATAGATGTTCATTGAGTGGAAAACTAGGGAAAAGCATTTCAATCTAAAACGCTGTAAGAGACAATAACATCCAGACCTAAGAGAATATGAGGTGTTTGGGAAAGTGTGAGCAACAAGGTATTGACAGAGTCACTTATAAGATAAGCAGAGGTGAAGCTGAGCAGGTAAGTAGGAGATTGTGCAGAGCCACGTGTGCTGAGACAGAATTAACACAGAGGCCAATGTGAAAGTGCAATTTAAACAGGAGGAGAGCCTAACCAGATTTACTTTAGAGAGAGACTCCTGCATTCAGATAGGATATATAAGGTTCTGGCAAGCCAATGTTTCTGCTGCAACAACTAGAAATAAAAGGATAAATGGAGGGGAAAATATATTGTTTGAAAAAGAGAACTGTTGAAGCAATGACGTCTACATGAACCAAAATTCCAGAGAAGGAAAAGCATCTGCTGGGTGAGCTACTGAGTCACTCTTTTCTTCCTTGGTAACTCCTGCCCTCTCAAGGCACAGGGTGGTAATCAAGCTTGGCCTAGTCTGAGGACCCTGACTGGAGAAAGAGAAAAAAGTAAAGCTCTTCAAAGACACGGGAAGCTCACTGAGGACACAGGAAACTAGATTAGGTAGATTGGAAAAGAGAGGACCACTACAGGCAAAACTAGTTTTTCCCTGGGGCAGCGCAGGAGGCTGGACATGAGGACTGAAAGATTAAAATTCCTCCTTCGTCAGAGGGGCCTGGTGCAACCAGACACCAGTCTTTTTTAGAGTACTGGCCAGATTTTGAACCATGTACATAGAAAGGATGAGGCTCTAAACTCAAAATATCAATGATGCTAGCTGTGTTAACGTGGCTAAGTTGGAAGTTTCTTTCCCTAAGCTCCCTTTCCTATTTGATACCCGATCAAGTGTGGTTAATTTGAGTCCGTTTTGGTAGGTGAACTGAGGGACCAGTTAATTTGCTGATCTATAGTAACTTCAGATCCACTACTAGACCAAACACAATAGCCTTTCATAGGCTTCTCCCACCAGTTTCTGCAGCTGCATAAGGACTGATCCCTCTAATAAATGTTTTATCATTCCCAGTTACCCTCATTAATACACTAGAGTTCAGAAAAAAAATTATGTAAAGGGTCAGAGAGTAAATGTTTTGCAGGCCAAAAGGAAAAAACAAGGGTATTATAAAGGTATTTAAAACACAAAAGAGAAAACAAATTTCCATTTTCTGGCTAAATTCAAAATATAATAATAATTGAATACAATTTTTCTTTTGTAATTCAGGTCTACTTATGAGAAAAACATCATTCTGTTGGCCAGGATAACATTTTACATAATAAGGATTCAAAGTTAGTGTTTCTTACCATCAAGTAGATTGTAAATGCTTATCGGTAAAAATCATTTTTAGTTCATGGGCCATATAGAAACAGGCAGGAGGCAATATTTGATCTGCAAGGCATAGCTTGCTCCTCCTTTGATACACCCTTCAGTGGGGAAGCACTTTCAGAGCTGACAGGACAGTGGACCATTGGGCTCTTAATCAAACCCTCAGGAAGATTTTACTCAGGAGACAAGGACAAACTAAAGATGGGCTAAATGGTACCAAAACTACAACCCATCCCAAACCCAGCTCAATCTCTGACTAGATTGAGGTAATAGAATTTTTACCCTATGAACCTAAAAAAAAAGGTTGTTGGTTGAAACATTGTTGGTTGAAAATACTACCCGAAGGCTCTAGAGTTTTGTTATACACAATGACCATCAGATAATAAGAAATTACTAGATACACAAACAAGAAATGTAAGTAATATAATAATAAAGAGAAAATAAAACAAATAACAGAAATAAATTAGAAGAATTTACAATAAATTTAATTGCTATGTTAAAGGATGTGGACACCATTGAAGATGGATACAGTAAACCCAAAAACAAATCAATAGAAAATATTCAAAGTAAAGCACATCAGAAATTTATTATTCTGATGGCAGAGTACAGGATGGATTGCAGGAGACAAAAACTAATTTCAAAATACCTTAAGAAGATGGGTAGAGATTTGCTTCTTTAAGTCATCTAAAAGCAGTCCAATGAGGCACAAATAGCACCTAAAGCATTACTCTTCACCTACCTATGGAAAATGGCCTTATTTAAATCTCTTTTCCCTTTCACAGACGTACTCAACTGAAAGCGAGCAAAGTCAGAAGCCTCCGTGAGCGGCATTCCCCTCTGCCCCTCTTATGAAGAGTCAGACCAAGGCTCTTCATTGCCCTTCAATAATGGTATTTCTAGCTTGACTGAGACTAGAGAAAAGAAGAGAAAGAAATTTTAAGATCCCCAATTGGCTCCTCTTTGAGCAAAGAGGGAGAGACTTCAGGTTCCAGACCAGCTTGTTGAGTGTCTTTTCTGTGCCTGGTCCCCAGAGCATTAGCAGAGGTCCTTCACTTCCACCAATTCTAATGGGGAAATCAGCAGCTCACAGCTGATCAGAAGTTAAACCAAATGCAGCCAATCCAGGTCTTAGAAGAAAACTTGGTTCACAATTAAAACCAAATAGTGAGCTCAGGGTAAAGTTGGGGAGTAGACAAGAGAATTCCCACTCAATAGAAAAGCTCTATGCAATGCACTTTTGCTCAGGAACATGAAACCTGGAACATATGCCAGGTACAGTTCTAGGCTTGGGGACACAACAGTAAACAAAACGGGCAAGGCTACTGCCCACAGAGCTATAGCACTTTATTTTATTTTATTATTTTTTTGTTTGTTTAGAGACAGAGTCTCACTTTGACGCCCTCAGTAGAGTGCTATGATATCACAGCTCACAGCAACCTCCAACTCTTGAGCTTAGGAGATTCTCTTGTGTCAACCTCTGAGTAGCTGGGACTACAGGCACCTGCCACAATGTCCAGCTATTTTTGTTGCAGTTGTCACTGCTGTTTTAGCTGGCCGGGGCCGGGTTTAAACCTGCCACCTTCGGTATATGGGGCCGGCACCCTACCCATTGAGCCACAGATGCCGCCCCAACTACAGGACTTTAATACATCCCAAGCACTTCAATAAGTTCTCACAAATGAGAACATGTCAGTTTGTAGAAAGTGCTATAAGGAAATAAAAATAAGATGATGTAATAAAAGGTGGTAATTTGGGTTTCTCTGAGTTAGTGACATTCCAATTAAGATCTGAAAGATAAGAAGGAGCCCGTCATATGAAAATTCAGATGAAGAGTATTTAAGCCAGTGAAAACAGATAAGTCTAATATCCAAAATGGAAAAGAGCTTAGTAGAAGGCCAGTGTGGCTAGAGGGCCATGGGTACCGGGAGCGTGATGAACAATAAAGTGAGAAAGGGAGGCAGGGTGAGATTATGTAAGTTCCTTATCATTACATTAGGGAGCTTTCTGTTTTGTGCAGTGGAAAGTAATTAAGAATAGAACCCAGACAGAAGATCCCTCAGTATCCTGCTACCCCTGCTTAATCTTGATTTCATGGCTCCAATTCTCTCATTATTCCGGAATCTACCCTCCAAACTCCCGCAGCCCTTGACAAAATTCCAAAATTTCCCCCACTTTTGCCAAAAGGCTCGGACCAAAAATCTTGGAGTCATTCTGAATTCCTCTTTTTCCTCCCACACCCTACTTGAAACCTTGAGGAAATTCTACTGAGTCTACCTTTGGTGTGCATCCAGAATTCCTTCACTTCTCAACACTCCTCTGCTGTCAACCTTGCCTGAACCACTGCCATTGCATACCTGAGTAATTAAAAATATTCCTCCCCTTGCCCAGTACACAGAATGAGCCTGATCAGATCAGGCCATTTCACTCCTCTGCTTAGAACCTCTGTGGCTCCCATCTCACTGCGGGTAAAATCCAAGTTCTAGCAAGAGCTTCCGTGGCCTTAGAGTATCTGCCCTTCCTCATTCATTTCTCACCTCTCACTTCCTCCCACTCCCCCACGCTCACTCCATTCCTGGAATACTGGCCTCCCTGGCACCAGCAGTTGCCTGCACCAGGGCCCCTCCTTGGTGGTCCTCTCCTTCTGGTAGGCTTTTCTCCTAGCTAGCCCATGGCTCACTCCCTGCTCTCTTTCAGGTCTCTGCTCACATGTTACCTCTTAGTGAAACTTTCCGCAACTACCCTATTGAGTGATGCAAACTACCTCCACCCCCGGCAACTTGGACTCTCCTCACTCAATCTGACTTTTCATTTCCATAGTCGATGTCATCACCTTCTAACTTATTCCATCATTTACACACTCATTATGGCAATGTTTACTGTCCGACCTCCCGACAATGAGGATCAATCTCCATGGGGATGGACATCTTGTCTACTTTGTCATCTTTATGCAAAACACCTAAAGCAGTTCTTAGCACATACTCAGGGCTCAATAATTGTTTTTGAATAAACATTTTTGGATGTGTATTGATAATTAAAATTTTTTATTGCATTCCCTAGTTCAGTATTGGTCATGTCCATCTGACTACCCTTTATATTCACAGTGTTTTACTCAATCATTCAAGAAAGATTAAAAAAGAAAATTAAGGAAAGAAAAAATTAATTTTTGGCACTGTGTGCCAAATGTAGACACACTATTTTGACTTCCAGTTGATCATGGTGGATGTGGGAAGATGGCGGCAGACAAGACACATCAGCAAAAGACACCGTGGAAAGTAGGCGAACAGGGCCGACCACATTGGCAGAACAGACAAGGATGAATGGCAACCCCATGAAGGGAGAAGAGCCAGGGAGAAAGCCAGTTTCTGCCAAACCCGGAACTGTAAGAATAAAGACCCTGAAGGTGAGGGGGCAGGTGGGGCTAACAACAGAACAGGCTAAAGAGCAGCCCAAGAGACAGTGAGACACCCACACTCCTTCCCAGCCTACACGAACAAGCAACCTGGACCAGTGGTCTGAGTCAACCAGTATGGCATGACTGCATTGGAAAGGTGTTCTTAAGAAGTGTCCATATGCTGGAGAAGGACAATAAGAGAGAGAAATCTTATTCCATGACTGGAAATTGGTTAAAAAAAAAAAAAAAAAAAAAAAACTAAAAACCTAATAATCAAAAGCTAACAGTGTAAGGATGGTGGAAACTGCCAAAATTATTGAATGTGTTCACCTCTGGGAAGTGTGAATTGTTACTGAGGAGAATGGGACAGGAGCCCACTGTTTTTCATTATAAGCTTTATAGAAGTATTTGTCTCTTTAAACTATGCTCATGCATTACTTCTACAAAAATAAAAATTGAAGTTCTGGCTGCTGTGTAGAGAGTAGATTGGAGGCGGGCAGGAATAGCCCCAGGGAAAAGTGGTGCAGGGGAGAGCTGATGAGGGCCGGGGTTGCACAGTGGGAGTGGAAGTGGACGGGACAGGATGCATTTGCAACATTTGGAGGTGAAGTCAACATGGAAGGTGGGATATAGGCAGTAAAAAATGAGAGGTATCAAATATAACTTCTAGGCATTTGGCTGAAGCAACAAGCTACAGGCAGAGCAGGGACTAGGATGACACAAGCCAGGCACCAAGGGCACACAATGTAAGGAAACTGTCACTCTTACAACATGCAGATGCAGAGAGACACCTGACAGTGGGTGCCCTGGACGTCTCGTGGCCTTACCCTGGCACAAAGCTTTGGGGTCAAAAAAGAAGAACAAGAAGAAAAAAGTTTTCATTTTGACGAGTATGTCATGATCGAGTCATCTTTTAGTGATCCATATGACTGTTGCCAAGCACTACAAGTCTGCAGCTCAGGGGAACAGTCATGGTTGGAAATAGGAATTTGTATGTCTCAAGCAGAGAGATTATGCTTGCAGTCATGGATGGGGACTGAACAACCTGGAGAGAGTGATCTTGACCAGTATAGCAGGGGTCAGATCAGAGACATTTTAACATTCAGCCAGGAGGACAAACTGCAAGGGAGACAGAGGAGTAGCCACAGAAGTAAAGATCAGCAGGAGAGTGTTATGGGAGCCATGAAAAAAGTGTCTGCTGAGGGACACCCTGTCCTGAGTGCTTCAGCCTCCTGCTCTCAGCAGAAATAGTGCTGTGGAGTAGGAGCACAATGCTTCCGGCCTCTGTCTGGCCCAAGGCTAGCCCCTGTGAGTCTGCATGGGCCTTATGACCTGCTCTGTCCTCCTGCCATGGCATTGACCATCAATTCTGCCCCCTCCCAGCTTCCAGGGTACTGCCTGCCCCAAGATTATAGCTTTCCTGTCCCAGGACATCCAAATCAAGCTCAGAAACTTTAATTAGACCCTGCTGCTTTCTAAGGATTGGGATTCATCAGTCATTCTTTCAACGCTTATTTCTTAAGAACCTAAGGTACCCAAATGGTGCTAGTACAGTGGATATAGGGGTCTCTAGGACAGATGTTGTCCAAAGGGGCCCATGCTCCTCTGATTCACTTACTGTTCTGGCCCTTCAGGTAAAATACCCTACCTGCCTGAGTCTGAATTCCGCCCCAGCCCATCGGCCAGAGAGTTAGGCAAGCCCACTGAGCCTCCTTGGATGGTGTGGGGCCTGAGTATTTCCTCTCCCATGAGGTGCAGCCATGTTGGAGCACAGTACCATCCACTCTGGAGAAAGGTCTGCCTAGCATGGGCCAAGGAGGAGCCAGCTGGTGATGTGCCCATCAGCTCAGAGCACAGTATAGTGCCTAGCACGTAGTGGTGATGGAATGATGGATGGACAAATGAAGTGCTCATCCTGCACTAAAATACAAATAAGCTTTAAGAGCAAGAAAAAGGAAGACATTAATAAAAAAATATCTTCACGGGAGACACTGATGGAGGTTGCCTGGGGGAAAGAGGGAGCAGCATCAGACAACTTGGAGAAATGGTGTGGGTAGGTCAGCCCAGAGAGCTGCCACTCTCAGACTGCCTGGGCCTGGGCTGAGGGCACATGCCTGCCCCCGGCTCCAGCTTCAGCATGATGCTGGCTTTGCTAGGGCCCCATTCCGGAGTTAGCTCAGCACCCCATTCTCCAGAGCGTGTGGCATTAGCAGCAATTTGGAGACAACATTCATCAATCCTTTCCTGATAGGCAGCAGCTGCAAACTTCCAGAAAAAGATTGCACTCTTGGTGCCCCCAGAGCCCATCTCTGGGGAAATTGGCCCTAGAGGCAGAGGATGAGGAGGGCACCCCCTCTGTGCATGAATGTCGCCTCCACCTCTGTTCAAATCCCACCCCTTCACTTGGAAGCCAGAGAAGCTAGCAGATGAAAGGTACCCACTTACTGGTGGTCTCCGGCTCAAGGGAGGGGCTGCTCAGTGCTTACCTCTGCCAGCTCTGTAGAACTTTCCAGAGTCACTGTCCAGGCACCTATATTTGGGTATCTTAACTAAGCCCAGAGCTGATTTCCACTCAGTCTAGCAGCTTTGGAAATCTCTCCACATGACTGCATAGATATACCAACTTGCTGATTAAAAAAAAAAAAAACCAAAAAAACCCTGCTCAGAGCTGCAACAGTTGGAAAGTGCTCCATCCATGCTGTGCCAGAGGGCATGAGGCTGGCAGGGCGTCTGCCCATGGCCCAACCACTCCAGCACACACCCTGTGCAGGATGACAAGCCCATGCAGCCATCCTTCCACGTCTGGACAACCTGCACGTACATGCTGTACACACAGACACCCCTATCTGAATAGAAGGACTTGTGTGCATCCAGGGCCAACCCATGTTCTGCCCCACAGCCCCACACGCCAGGCAGCTGCAGCTCCACTCACAGTCCCATCAGCTTCATCCCTGTTGATTCATCTCTGCTGAATAGTTTACTGTAGGTTTCTCTTACCACTCTATGAAAATGCCTGAGAAATGAGAAGAAAAATCAAAGTGCTAATATTGATAAGAACAGGTCTCAGAAGCTCGACGTGGTTGCCGCAGACATAGAAATCTGTAGGCATTCCCAGAAGAGGCAGGTCTGTGGCTTCGAGTTGAGGCTCATTAGACTTAGCCCCATCAGCCATGTGCCTGCCTGTGTGTATGTGTGATTGTGAGGGAAAAGAATGGATTAAAGAGCACACATGCCCAAAAAGACACTTTCAAAGATCACGTCTGATGGGAAAGTCCTGTGACCTTTGCCCCTTGGGATGTTCCTCTCTCCCAGCTCCTTGTGTAACATAGGATTCCAGCTATGACCTGCACACACTCCGCCAACATGCGTGTTTTCAAAAAAGCACATGCCTAAAACTGTGCCAGAGGGGCTGCTGCTGCTTAAAATAGCCCAACAAGCTTCATCCTGTGGTGTCATGGCAAACCCCAGCACAAGCTTATCTTTAGAAAAAAATTCTCCTTTATGTTGAGCCGACATCCTGCGACCTCTTCACATCTCGCCAGGGTGCTGGTTCCCTGGACGGAAGCACGTGTAAGAAATCCACTCCGCCTCTCACAGGAGAGCCCTTCAAACATTTGAAGACAGCTGCTGTGCTCACACCACTTCCCTTTTCAAAGTGAAAGAGTTTCCACTCTCTTAATAATTCCTCAAGGGTGCTGGTATCCAGATCAAACCGACACTCGCCCGGGACAGGTTCCACCATGTCAGAACCCCTTGGAAATGGGCTGGTGCTTTAGTCACACACATCAAAGAGTTTAACAAGGGTCCTGGCTTTGACTGCCATAATCTGACTTCCAGAAAGTCATCCTAAGGAAACCGTCTTACACACACATGCACACACACACATGCACACACGTACACACACACATTTTGCTCTTAAAATTCTTCCCTTAATCATTAGCCTTTATTGTGGAAGAACACACAATAATGGGAAAGTAGTCAAATAAAGTATGTCACATCTACACAATAATGGAGTCCTGGACAATCACAAAACACTATCTTTTTGAGGAATAAGGAAAAAGCATTATACGTACTTGGATGCTCACTATTGCACCCACGCATGCCCTCATCGCTCACGCATACATATGCACACGGGTGCAGGCACAGATGCACACATAAGACAGGAAGGAGATGCCCTGAAATGTGAACAGAGGGAACATGGTGGTATTATGGGTGATGATTCCTTTATATTTTGTCTGCATTTCTTGAATACTCTATAATGAGCATATATCACTTCTAATTCACAACAAGAAAAGTTACTGTCTAAAAACATGATGTCTAGATCTGCACACAGGCTGCCTCAAATAGTCTGACCAGCTCCAGGTATTGGTCCAGAAGCCAGCAGGCACTGTTGACTCCCACTGTACTCCCCGCCTCCCAAAGCCCTGCCCCCAGCACTCCCTGCTGGTGACACTGCACAAGTGCAGGTTTTCACCACAGTGCAGGGTTTGCCCCAGACAGAAAATGCACAAGCAGCACCAGATGATAGTGGTCATTCAGGGGCAAGTCATGCTTAGGGAGTGAATGAAATACTGCCCACAGCAACAGGCCTGCCTCTCACGTATTCCCCGTTGAACCAGATGTTGGCATTTTTATACATTAAAGGGTAGACAAAGTTCAGCTACATGATGGACTCCCCTGGGTCTCTAAATAGCCCAGCCGGGTGGCTGTGTCACTAGACAGACAAGGTGGAAAGCAATGCCCAGAGAGCCGGGGAGGAGAACAGTGGGGTGGGGAGAAGCCCAGGGACTTACTAGTCTGCATCCCTGGGGAAATTATGCAAACCCACTGAGCCCCAGCTTCCACCATGTAAAATGGAGATTCTGCTAGAACCATGTCCCCAGGTTGTTGCAAGGATCCAATGAGTCTGTCCAGGAGAGCCCTGAGGACCGCAACTTTCAGCCACCTGTGTTCACAAGATGCAGGCAGACCAGGGAGGAGACCTCTGTGCTCAGTCATCGCGGCGCCACCCTCTTTCTTTCTCTGTCCTGTAATCTGTTTCCCAGGTGTGGCAGAGCTGCAGAAGTCAGTGCATCTGTCTTTATGCTTTGCCCTTGTCCAGAACCCTTTTTTCCCTTCAGGGACTCCCACAGGGCCCTACCCCTGTGCCTCTGCTGTGTGGCACCTTGTACCCAAATTCATCACCACAGCTGGTGCATGTGGCACAGCCTGTTCACAAACCCCCAATGGGCTACCACATCTGCCTGTGAGTCAAGTCCAAGAGGGCATAAAGGTCACCTCCATGTGGGGGCAGGCCCTCTCCCTGTGAACTCGTATCTCAGTAAATGATCAGTGCTGCCTCCCTTCACTCCAGATGCCAGACAATGTATGCTCAAATCTTTCCAATTAGGGCTGTTTCCACAAGCCTTTGGCTTCTGTGGGGAACATTAGGTTTTGACGGAAATGGGATTTCCCCTTCAATACTCTTCTTAGATGACAGGTCTGTGATTGGAATCAGGGCATGAAAAATCACACCCCAGTGGCTATTTCCATTAGTGGCTTTTGACTTTGCAGAGACACCTGGAGCACAGAGCTCTCTGGCTTCTCCCACCTCCCGCTCCCTACAGCTCAGGAAGGTTCTGACCAGCTGACCTGAAGTTTTTTGGTATTTCAGAGCCCGGTGATATCTGGTCAGGAGCTTGGGTAACTCGTCTTTGCAAGAGCCTGGCCCATGGCCACTCCTCACTGCCCAGCTCGCGTCCAGCCATCTTCCACGCTGCAATGTGATAGGACTCCTGACATGCACACACACACACAAACACACCCGCCCACCTCCACGAACACCCACACAGAGAATGCTCGGTTCTCTCCTGTGATAAGCAAAACTTGGGAAGTGCTCATGGTCATACATAATGAGAAAGAAAATAACGTTTATTTTCTAGGTCGCAGGGTGCCAGAACCCAATGGACCCTAAGTGAAAGAAACAGAGAGGGGTTCTTGGTGATCAAGAAAGAGAAGAAGGAGACCACACTTAAGAATGAATCCTTGAAGAAGGTTCCACAAGAAAGAGCACAGCCGAAGCAGTGGGTCTCATCATAGCTGGTTTGTGAGTCTGTCCCTTGCCCTGCCCTGGAGCCCTGGAGGATGGCCACAAGTCTGTGTGTTCCTCATACCCAGCAAAGATTGAGGTACAGACAAGCACTCAGGAAATGTTTGTACATGGTGCAATGAAGGAAGAAACAAGAGAAAAAGGTAGATGGCTTCTGCTCAGAGACTGTTTTACTTGACTTGGGGCAGGGTTTGGGGAAGGACAGTGAGTTCACTGACTTGGATGTAAACTGGAAGGAGATTTCTTCCAGAGCCAGATAAGAAGCCTGGAGGATGGCTGGGAAGAAGGGTGCCTGACCACATAGCAGCCACAAGCCTGTCCTGGATCAGAGCAGCTGGCACACAGGAGCAGCACTGCAGAATGACTCCTGCCTATCTGCAGAGCTGACATCAGCGCAGAACCACTTTACCCCCAGCGAACTCAGGAGGACATTGAGACGGCCATGCCCGGGAATCTGGAAGCTGGAGGATTTACTTTCTGGAGTGGGAACAGAGGACAGAGGACTGATGGAGAAGGTTAGCGCAGGGCCTGGGCCAGGAGTGCTGCCCACGTGCCTGCGGGTGACTGCCAACATTCCCGCAAGAAGCCATTGCCTGAGCCCAGGCCATGTGCAGTGAGCGGAGATCCCTGGAGATCTCTTCTGACCCACTGGAGTTCACGGACTCTGAACAAAAGGACCCCTGGAACCAAGCTGGGTGTCCATGCAAGTGAGGCAAAAACTCCTGCAGCATGCAGCTGGACTACGGCCCTCTCAGAAGCCCTTGCTCTCAGTTCCTCTAAGCTCTTTCTATGAGGATTCTAAAAGTCTGGTAACTATGGATAGAAATCAGTAGCCTCTGAATGCAGCCCTGTCACAAAGAAATGTTTCTCTACGGAGGCTCTTATGTCCTGGGAATGTCTGAGGTCCAAGTGCCATGAACGAACTCATATTTTTCTGCTCCTTCCCCTTTTATATAAAGAATTGTTTTATGCAAAGAAGAAAATAAAAAACATCTTACATTAATTAATAATTATGTTTGGTAACAGAAATCTGAAAAGTGGTAAAAAAAAAAAAAACAGTAAGTTTTTTTAATTTTTATTTTGCTTATAGAAAATATGTGGAAATAATTATCCTAAGACTTGTTGGGCAGCTCTGCAAAGGACCCAGTCTCCTTTTGGCCCTCGGCCTTGCTGTCCTCCCTCCAGGTCCAGCCCTGACCCTCGAGTCTGCAAGATGACTCTGGAACTCCAGCCACCCCAGATGAGTTGCAGGTGAGCAGATGGAAAAGGAGAACAGGCAAAACGTGTGCTATGAATCCACTGTTTGAAATGAACTTTCTAGAAGCCCCACCCAACAATTTTATTGAGCATTTCATTGTCCAACTATGTCACATGACCTTCCATCAGCAAGGGATGCTTGGAAATATATTTTTTCCAAGATACCGTCCCAATAAAATGGGGTTTCTGTTTAAAAAGAGGAAAAGAGAAACTGATAGGGGGTGGGCAACTGGCAGTTTCTAGCAGGCACCTGTGTAAGGGTCTAGGAAACAGGTTTGAGAGCGGA
The DNA here is from genome assembly GCA_963574355.1 of Loris lydekkerianus. Lineage (NCBI taxonomy): Eukaryota > Metazoa > Chordata > Mammalia > Primates > Lorisidae > Loris > Loris lydekkerianus. Next base: position 26,613 of record CAUYPK010112094.1, read on the forward strand.
CGAGGAGAAAGAAAGAGGTGGAGAAGCAGGGCAGGAAGGGGCGCTGGGGTGCCCAGGCTTCCCCAAATGAAAGCATGTGCACGTGCCGAGTGTTAGGGTGACCAACAGTCACAGCGAACTGGGGACATAGGACTTTCAGTGTCAGAAACAGGACAGGCCCAGGAAAACAGGGACAGCTGGTCCCCCACATGTGCATATGTATGTGTGGAAAGAGTGTCATTAGACTAGATGTCCTGAACCAGTGCTGTCCAAGGACCCTGGCAGGCCCATATGACACTTCCAGAGGGTCTGTGTGGTCAGACTAGTTTCCTCCTAAACTAAAGTATTATTTGCCTAGTTCATTCCATTTCCTTTTATGAGTATACAAAGTTTTCCAGAGGTTATATGAGGTGTAGAGATTGCAACTGATTGAATGCAAAACAGATACATGAATCCAGCTGCCTTGGATTATTAGAAAAAGGAAAGAGAGATACCATATATTAAAGAGATTTCTAATAACTATGAAAGAATGTTATTCTTCTTTTGTTTTGGAAAATAGTTATTTTCATTTAAAATGTGTTATGTTAACATATAATGACTTATTGTGGTTATTTTATAATTGATAAATTTTTTTTTGATTTCTTGGCATTATTTCCTAAAGTGATAAATATCATAATATGACACTTTTGATTGATAAGTATTTTTAATTTCTTAATCTTACTTCCTAACATGATAATATGACCTATATTTTAAATAAGCTCTGTGGCATCCTCAATAACTTTTAAGAGCTTAACTTTTAAGAGCCTGAGACCAAAGAGTTTGAGAACTGTTGTGCTAGACTAGGCTAATAAGGGTTTGAGAGTGAGGCATCAGAACACAGAATCTACTGATTGGGAAGGGAAAGAAGGCTAGACCCCCTGGGAACCGGCATAGAAGATGACATCTCTGGGAAGCTCAGCAGCTTTGTGTGTGAATAAATGCTCACTGCAGAGCAGCTCAGAATGTGGTCCACAGACCAGGGACAGGTTGCAAATTGTTTACCACTAGTTACTATTGCGATAAGTTGAGAAATCAAGAGAAACTCTTGGAAGCTTCCATAGCAACTTGACATAGTAACTTTATGTCTGTTGAAACTGACAATAAAAAATGTGAGGCCAGGCATGGTGGCTTATGCCTGTAATTCCAGCATTTTGAGAGGGGGGATTGCTTGAGCCTGGCGAGTTTGAGATCAGCCTGGGCAACATGGTGAGACCTCATCACTACAAAAAAATGTTTAAATAGCTGGGTGTGGTGGTATACCCCCACAGTCACAGCTACTTGGGGGTCTGAGGCCAGAAGATCATTTGAGCCCAGGAGTTTGAAGCTGCAGTGAGCTATGATCACACCGCTGCCCGCCAGCCTGGGCAATAGAGGGAGATCCTATCTCTAAAAAAATTTTAATTAAAAATTTTGAAACAAAAAATTTAAGTCAAGTAGAGTAGAATGCACCTGCGGCAGCACCCAGTTGAATTGTACACTTCCCATGGTCCTCACTTTCTGTCTCTAGCTGGAGTTAATGTGCCCAATGTCTGATCTGAGCATGGCCGACTGGGGGTGAGCCCAGCAGGCATCACAGGGCTTGGGATTTGTTCTCAACAGAGAAAACATGGGGGAAAGCCCCACAGGGTAAGGACAGAGCCATCGTCTCCCAGAGCTCAGGCACCTCGGCAACACCAGCATGTTCATCCAGGCTGAAGCTCATCTCTCTGGACCCGTTGTAGGCTGAGTCAAGTTAGTTAGGGTTTCTCCATACATTCACAGAGAATCACATAAAGTGGAGAGAGGGGCGGGGAGGCTCTAAGAAGTTTGGCAGAAGGAGGAACACTTGCTGAATGTTATAAAATGTGTGTCACGATGCATTTTGAGAACATCTCCATGGTGAATTCTTGTTGGTAGCCAAAACTGATGCAATGAAAGCCCGAAGAGCTGTGTGTCCTGGAGTGCGTCACTTGACCTCTCTGAGCTTTAGCTTATAGGACCACTGCGAGGCTGGGGGATGAGGAGACTACCAGCATGACAGACACTTTCCCCAAAGTTATCATTGTGGTGAAGTTTGCTGAAAAGAAGTGAAATGAAATAGTGATACTTCTCTAATCTCTTGGTTTGGGGGAAGCATTTCAGCACCATGGTTAAGAAAATGAACTTCCATGCTAGAGGTATTTAGCACAAGTCACAGTGTGCTTGCTGGGTACAGTCAGGAAAGTCACCCCATCTCATTTAGCCTCATTTTTTCCATCCCTAAAATGATGTCCATATGAGACTGTGAAGAGAGAGAACCGAGCCCCTCTCCTGGACCCTAGAAGCATTCGTAGCCTTCACTGTTTTGGAGTTCCTGTTGCTTGCATCTGTTTTACCTTTCCTGGGTCTGGGAGCTTCCCATCTTCCTGACTGATGGGGGGGCTGCCTTGGGGATGAGTCATGCATATGCCTGTGCAGGCAATGTGCAACATGGAGGGTGGGAGGTTCAGGATGAAATAAGGGGACGCCTGAAGGCCCAGAGCAGCAGCACTTCCCCTGCCAGGCCCCAGTTGAAGGAGCTCAGCTGCCACGTCTTGCTAGGAGGCTTTGGCCAGCTAGCCCCTCAGCCTGCCAAGGATCCTGCTGACCCCAGCCTGGGACAGAGGTATCCTCGGTCGCCTGAGCTCTCCAGCCCATCCAAGCCCAGAATGACAAGTGTGTGTGCTCAGTAACTCGAGCCTACCTTCTCAAGGCCTGGGAAATTGAAAGAGGACAGATAGCTCTTTCTTTAGACAACCACAAGGCCAATAAACAAGTTTTCAGGGAGACCATGGCCAGCTCTAGGCTGCACAGGGCTGGCTGTGGCTTTGGAGATTGTCCAGGACCGTTGCTTCTCATGACAACAGAGGCAGCCACCACCACCATTTGTTGGTCCCCCAGTGGGTGCCAGGCACCATGCTAGGTTCTTTCCCTGCTCTTTCCTGTTCCTTTCTCTCTGCAGCCCTGAGGGAGAGGGGCTGCAAAGAGGACAGACATGGGAGGCAGACAGACCACGGCTTGAGCCCCAGCTCCGCCACAGCTGACCGTTCAACTCTAAGCGAGTCAGTTCCCACAAGGTTTTGAGAATTACATGAGGAAATACAGCACCTAGCACAGGGTGAACCTTCAACCCGTGTCAGGCAAATATATTACGGGAGCAGTGTCTCCACCTTTCAGAATGGCCTGAAGATGGGCACTAAGCAACGAAACCACAAGGCCCTGACGCAGGCCTGACAAGCTCTTGCTCTCATCCTCCCTGCACATGACATCACCTCCTGGGTGCTTCCCCAGCCCTGGGAACCAACCCGGTGGGGAGACAAGGGAAAGGGAAACCCCAGGTTCAGGGCTCAGACAGAAGAAGGTGGGCAGCTCTAGCAAAGACGGGCGTAGCTGGCACCATCTGGGGCTTCTTATTGGCCAAGCTCTTCTGCCCCCAGACCAGAACATTTTTCAGAATGGACTACAGATGGTCACTGAGAGATGAAACCTCAAGTGATCTTGTTCCGAATACAGTGTATAATTAATACACACAGAGCCACAGACCACACATCTATGCCTGTGGTGGAACAAAGGGCAAGGGATAAAAATAGATGAGACTTTTCATACGGGAGTGTGCTGAGCACCCCCAGCATGTCTGTGCATGTGTGTGCGCTCACACGGGTGGCCAGGGCAGCAGGGCGCTACCCAAAAGCTCTGTGAGAGATCTTCCCACAAAGTCTTAATTATGTTGATCATTGCTTAATCTCAGCATAGTTTAAATTAAAATAAAAGCAGTTATAAATAAGATATTTGGCATAAAGTTATACATTTTCTCCACCAAAACAATTTCATATATGATGTTTAGGTTGTCAGGTATGTGTGAGAGGGCACTGGGGTGCATGCAGGTGGCTACCAATGGCCACAGCCAGCTTGGGAGCTCACAGGTTATAAGTTTAACCCATAAAGTTCCATTTAAACCATGATACCCCTCATATGTGCACAATACTGTGTTTTAATGAGAAAATCTTTATGTTAGGACACATTAAACATGTACAGCCTGACTAAACACAACATACTGTCTACCCAGCACAGAATCCTTCCTCTCTCCTCCACTCAGGCCAATGACCCTGAGGACCCTGAACTTAGGGCTGGGGGTGCCTGATTAGTGGAGCCAGTGTTGGGTTCAGGGATCCTATAGGCACCTGGCACCCCTCTAGTGACTGTCAGGGCCAGGGAGGGGCATGAGACCTAAGTTGATCTAGTCGGACTGAAAGAACATTCTTTCATACTGTGGGTGAAAGAGAGGTCTCCTGATTCCTCTGCCACATATGAACACAGAAGCACCCTGTCCCTGCTACTGCAGGGGGCCATCTTGCAAATGCAGCTGAGGTCGGCCTGAGGACGAAACTGCAACTGATGAGCACAGAGCCAAAAAGACCACAGGGAAACCAAGCCTGGCTTCGGGGTATCGCGCCCCAGGCCAGCCCCACCTCTGGGCTCCCTGATTTGCAACATGGTACATTCCCTTGCTGAATTATGGGGAATTTTCTATCATGTGCAAGAAAAGTATCTTTGTGCTGGCAGGAGGTATGTCTAGAGATGGCTTGGGAACGACTCTCTTGAGGTAACGAGGCTAAAGCTGAAACAGACGGTGAAAGAAGGTAAGGGATTAATGAAGGAACCTTGTTTAGGCAAGGAACTCACTTCCCCACATGGAATTCTTTGACCAGAGAATCATAGAAGGGTGAAAAAGAGGACTTGATCTGGGCACCGTGCCCCTGCATGAAAAGAAGGAAGGTTGAAGTGAAGAGAGTTCCCCACAGCTGGAAACAAAAACTCAGCCCTGACCAGCATGCCCCCTATGATTCAGGAAAGGGGGAGGAATGGAGGGGCAAGTTGGTGCACCCTGTGAGAGAGGGCACTGGGAGCATGCGGGTGGCTCCCCATGGCCACAGCCACTTGGGAGCTCACAGCCTCCGGGGACATGGGTGCCTTTCTACTGTCTCCGAGCAATTAAGAACGTAAGTCCCTTGCAGGCAGTTAACATCATCTGCCCGAGGTTTCCTTCTAGACCCTGATATCCATAAGACATATCTTTGCCTTTCCCCTTGAGCCAAGTGATGCTCTTAACTCTTCCTCATGGTCTCAGTCAACACCATACCTCCTTCTACAGTAAAAGTAAAATTAGAACAAGAAAATGTCTTAGAAAGTTTTTCTCATGAGATCATGTAGGGCACATCTATTGTTTTACCTCCCATGCATCCATTGCTCCTGGGTCTGTTAACAGCACCCCACTGGGTGTGACCGTACCCCAGGTCCACAGATGAACGTGTGACTGAGGCCTACCCAGTGGCAACACCATGCCTCTCTGCTTAGCTATACTCGCTGCACGTGTGGGCAGATCACCCATAGCCCAAGAGATGGAATGCACTGGTGGTGGTAGGAAGGGGAGAAGATCCTTTATCTGCTAAAGCTTAAAAATGTGAACCATTCAGGAGCTGCTGAGGCCATTTTGGTAGCTGTGAGAAGAATCTAAAAAATGAAGCAAACAAAAAAGGGAAAGCAGAATGAAAGACACATTAAGTCCTGGTTACATCACTTGAGTGCCACGTCTAAGGCCAGTGTTCTGGGATTTTCACTTACATGACAAAATGATAATGTCAGGGTTTCTAACTTAACCACTTTAGCTGGTGATAGCACTTGTAACTAATGGAGTTTGGATAGATAACAAATCTCAATGTTCAAAAGGAATGATGCTCCTTCTTTCCTGTTCTTTAGTTCTTGGCCCCAAATGATCTAAATTATGTCTAATGTCCATCAAATTCTTGCAGTCTGACCTTGAGCAAGTCACGTCCATGTGTCCTCATCAGTTAAATTAGGGTGTTGGACCCAATCTCTCAGGTGTCTTCCAGCTCTGAAATTGTATACTTCTATGAATAGTCTCTCAGCAACCTTCCACTCACCAAATTAGATACAAAACTATTTTCTCAAGAGCATGGAAACATTAAAGTATCACTTTAAAAAGTTTAATCACATGTCAGATGATGAAAACCACACAAAGCCTCTTTGTTTTAGCGAAGCATATTAGTGCATTTATGGTGCAGATAATAGGTTGTGCATTTATAGGTTGCCCGATAAATTCTGGGGCCTAAAAACTTCTGTTTCTCAAAACTTCCAATGAGTAATTCCTGGTTGTAGCTGTAGATAATCTAGTGCATAGTTAATCCACAAACTCTTGTAGAGGTAGGGGAGGCTTAACAGTTTAATCATCTTTGGAAAGATTTAAAGGCAGAACTGTGGTTGCTTTGTCCACAGAATCTGGGGTCCCTACTTAAAGCCCTCTGTCATGCCAGAAGCCAAATTGGATGCCTGCTGATGGGCTCACATCTATTCACCCACGCCTGCCTCCTACAGCACCATCGGTGCTTCCCTTAATCTCTCTGTGCCTCAGTTTTCCCACCTGTAAAATGAGGGTAATAATTGAGCCTTCCTCTGAGATGAGTACAGACGAAAGTGCCCAGAATAGTGCCCGGTATGCGGTGGCATAGTATGAATGCTAGCTCGGATCTTCACCGTGGACTCCTCAATGCTGGCTAAGTGGTCGTGTGGGTGGGTGGGTGAACAGATGGATTAAAGCATGAACCACTTAAAAATATTTCACATTAAGCACTTCTGTGATATAGTGGTTAACATGTTCACCTAACAAAAATATTTCCTATGCCTCAGGTTATCAGCAAATATTTATTAACAGTGGTGTTCTAAAGATTTAGAAGCAGAAATTGAGAAGGGACGATCACACGGTGGGATCCACTTCCTACTTTCCTGCCCATCTCCTGGTTCCCAGCAACTCCCTGCTTTTGGAGCTTTTGCTATTGGCTTACAAAGCTACGATGTCTAGTTAAATGATGATTTGCAATTCTTAGTGTAAATTTGTTCTTCTTAGTACCCAATACGAACTTCTCCCAATACATTTCTCAATTATGTATGTTTTAGCTAAAAGGTACACAGAATGACCAGTTGACCCCAGGACTCAGGTCCCCCTGGGCACTCCAAAGTCACAAGATTTGGGAACCAATTTTCCTCAACAGCTCTTCAATGAAGCCAATTGATAACTCAGAGAGACAATTTATCAGGTGTAATGAGAGATAGATTAGATTGGAGCCCAGTGCAGGGCGCTGCTCAGAGAGCTTCCTCCCTGAGGCTTAGCCACTCAGAAAACTCACTCTCTGCACACTCCAGTGGCTGCTGACTGGCTGCAGAAATAAACAAAGAGGCTTAAACCCTCTCAATGGCTTGCAGAGCGTAATCAGAGTAGCTGGGAGTGGGGGTTGAGGGGGAGGGTCATCCAGCAGGGCTGGGTGGCTTCTCTGGAGGGACTTGTTTGTTAGTTGATTGGCTTTGGGCAAATTTCTCACTTCAGTGAGACTCTGTTTCTTCAAATGTAAAATGGGGGCGTGGCACTTGCCTCATGAAACAGTTGTGAGAACTGAATGGAACCACACATGTTAAGAGCTTGCCTCAATAGCAAGTGGTAGCAGCTGTGGTGTGTCACACTTTTTTACCCCTCTTGGAAGAGTTTCTGTGGCAGGAGGGAGCTGGCTCTGCCCCTGGATCACTCCCTGTCCAAGCCCCAGCAGTGGTGAGAAACTTCCCGTGGTTTTCATGCTAATCCCCTTTTCCAACTCTGCCCCTGCTGCCATCACCTCCTCAGGGTCTTCCCACTGGTAAACACTCAAGCAGACTCTAGTTTAACATTCACCAGGTTTCACCCCAAATTACAGCCTCTTAACATCCTGGGGGTCAGGCCTACTTGGGAAGCTAATGAAAGCTATAGCCCTTGACCCTGGAAACATGACCACACATTGCATGTGATTTCCAGGAGACTCCGTGGTGCCTCTCTGTTGCCTCTTGGGGCTGCAGGTACCTCAAGATAATGGCCTCTGCCTTAATTGACTTTCAGCAGAAGCTCCTGGCCTTCCTCTTGTAGTTCACATATTCACTGATCATCTCTGAAAGTGCAGGGTAGTATCCGCCACTTCACAGTTCTCAAAGTGCCCAGAATGAAGTGACGTGATCTCACTTGAACACCACCACAGACAGCCACAGACAGCCTCAGCTCCCTTTCTATGGTGTGTGCTTTTCTGGCTCTCTCTGTAGAAATCAGAGGAGCTGGGCCCTGCAGAGGGTCTGCACCTCCCCCCAGTCCCCCCTGGCCCTTCAACTGTTTCCTGCTCTGAGGCCCACCCCTGCATGTTCCGAGTCTCCAGTCCTGGGTGCCACCTGTCCTGCTGCTTCACTAGCAAGTGCCACTGCCCTGCAAAGCTTTTACAGGCTCAGCTGCCAGGGCAGGAGGGAGGAATTAAGACACCGGAGTTGAAAGCTATCAGGCTTCAGAAGTAAGCTCTGAACAGACTTGAATAGCAGAAAGTCAAAGGCACACGCTGCAGTCCTCATGTAGCTCCTGCCACCCCTCTGTCAGCTGGCAGTTCCAGGCGTTTTTAGATCTCTTTGAGCTCTCTCCTTACAGAGACACTAGCTCTGGATCTTGCAGAGGAACCAAAGAGACTTTTATATTTAAGTCTTTAATACAAAGAGGTTGGTAGAATCTTTGGGCCCTTCCGCCCTCAAACCTGAATGTTTCATAGCATCCCTAAGCCAGAAATTTTCCAGCCTCTCCTATCAGGGAATGGATGGAAGGGAACTTAAGTCCTATGTTTCAAGTTGAAGTTTAAGGAACTGAAGCTCAGCAAGTCCACTTACTTCACCATACCAATCAGGGAGTGATTGGCCGCCCTGGGCAGGCACAGGGCTGTCCCGAGCCCTCGCCTTGTTAGGAAGCTTCTCAGCACACAGCCCTCTCACAGGCTGGCTCCAGGCATGAGCTACAGACTCCTTTCCTTGAGGGCTTTGGTGGACTTAGAGTTGATGGATTTAAGACTAAGACTGCTGAAAAACTGAACATAAATAAATGGTCATAGAGTCAGACAGTCAGTTTTGAAATGTGTGTGTGCATTAGTATGCTCAGCCTGCCTTCACTCAACACCACAGACTGGGAGCTTCAACAATAGAAATGTATTTTCCCACAGTTCTGTAGGCTAGAAGTCCAAGATTGAAGTGTTGGTAGGTTGGTTCCTCCTGAGGCCTCCCTCCATGTCTTTGCCCGTGACTGTGCTCCCCCTGTGTCTTCACCTGTGTGTGTCTGTGCCCTACCCTCTTCTTACAGGGACACCACCATATTGGATTAGGGCCCATGCTAATGACCTCACTCTAACTTAATTACCCCTTTAAAGACTCTATTTCCAAATAGAGTCACATTCTGAGGTACTGGGCATTAGGACTTCAACATAGGAATTTGGGAGTGACAAAATTCAGCCCATCACAGTATGAATGTTCTTAAAAGAGCAAGACGTAACTAACTTGGTGAATAAGAGCACGGCGAGAGGCCCGCAGGAGAGGTCAATCTGTCCAGCCGTAGTTGTGGGGACAGGCTACATCTAAGTGCAGGGCTACTTCTGACACCCACCACCTGAACAATGTCCAGACACCTGGGTCCACTCTGGACAGACAGTGTTTAAGACTCTTGCATCAAGCAAGGAACACCCACCAGCATTAGAACTGGACAAACCTGGGTCCTAACGAGCTGTAGAGTCTTAGGCAAGTTACTTAGTGTCCTTGAAGATCAGCCTTCAGTCTTCTCTTCCATAAAATGGGGCACACACATCCTGAACATATCAGACTGAATAAGATAAAGCAAGTAAGTAGCAGGATTATATGAACTATAATTATACCAAATAAATGAAAGACATTAAAATATGTGTTTATTTTTGCTTTTGAGTAAACTATCACATCCTCCCCTTACAAAAAGATGGCATTTTCTAAGGCATAGGTATCAATAGTGGTGTTTCTTAACAGCCTGTCCCCAATGTGCCTGTAGATCACCAGCTCTCTTTGTGAGGATACAAGGCAACTTTTGCTGAGACCTGAATGAGCTCTGAGGCTAATATTCTTTGTTCCCAGGAAAGGCATATATATGCAAAGGGCAGGTTTGCTACTGTGCCTGGAAGCTCTGCACAGCTCACACAGAGGTAGGGCCTTGCAGGGTTCTAAACAAGAGGGCAAAGGTGACAGGCCACTAGCACTCCCAGAAGAGGGGTGCACGAGCAGGGGCCAGCACTGGTGTGGGCAGATCTATAGAAGCAGCACAGGATGGTGTGGGCCAGGCCCCTAAGGCTTGGGTGTAGAAGCACAAAACTCTGGCCTCATTGAGCCTTAGTGTTCTCATTTGTAAAAATGGGGATAATTATGGTGCCCACTTCTTAAGTGTTGTTGGGTAGCTAGTGTCTGAAGAGGCCTCAGAGCAGTGCCCGGCATATAATGAGTGGCCAGAGAGGGTTAGCCACTATGGATTCACCCTGTGGTTCACCCTACTCACTCATTACACATTGAAAGACAGGCTTGGAAGCGCTGGGCTGGGTGCTTGGCACCCAGAACACACACCCTGCCCTGCAGAAGCACACAGCATAGATGTGAAGGCTATTGGCCTATTGACACAGGGTCGTAAATAGTCCCACAGAGACGGGTCCAGCAAATTGTGGAGACGCGAGAAAGAGCATGTGACTTGGCCGGGGTGAAGGTGGGGAGAAGGCAGAAAGGGGGTGGGACATCCAGAAAAGCATTCCCAATGTGTCACCTAGCCCAGTCTTACCGGAAGAGTAGGAACATGTTGGGAAGGACAAGGAGACTGAGAGTACCATGCCATGGACGGGGGTGGGCTGGGGAAGCACAGCGTGAACAGAGGTGGCAAGAAGGCATCTGAGAAGCAAGTGGAGCCAGCACCTGGTGGTCCAGGTGCCCTGCCAAGGGCTTGAATTTGATCCATGTGGGTTGGAGCAGGGAGTGGTGAACTCAGATTAGTGCTTTAAAGCCAAGCATAGAGAGAGGTGGAGCTGGAGAGAACACTGGGGACAAGGTGACCAGTGAACAGACTGCCATAGAGTTGGCTGTGATGGGGACACAGGGAGAGAAAGGACACCAGGAATACAGAGGAAGGGACATGGTGTGACTGTGTTAGAAGTGGCAATGTTGCCAGTGTGAATACTCCACCCGGAGGGTGCTTCCAAAGGAGAAAGGGACAGAGGAGGGCTAATCTGCAGCTCAGCTGGGGTTCCAACCATGAATAGAGCTTCACGTGGAGACAGCAGCCCAGGCAGAGGGAGTCTAGGCCGAGGGTAGAGCCCTAGCCCAGAGTCAGGGGAAGCACAACTGTCCAGGGATGAGCAGAGAAACCAGGGACCACCGAGGAAGCTGAAGAACGGAGGTCAAAGGGATGTCCAGAGAACCCAGAGCCCTCCCAAGTGGAGGCGGGCACCAACCCTGGGGACACAGCAGGGAGGACGAGAAAGACTAAGCCAAAGACGTACCTGCTGGAGTTGGCCACAGGAGGGCGGTAGAGAGCCCAAGGGCGTGGTTGAGAGGTAAAGGCGTGGAGGGGGCAGATGCAGCAAGTGGGAGAAAGAGAATGCCGCAAAGTGAATCAGGGAGAGTTATTTTTTAATGGCAAGAGCATGAATGAGGAGTCAATAGGTGGAAGTGAAACGCAAAAAGATAATGGAAGAATATCTCCAAGCATTCACTTAGTTTACTCAGTATGAAGTAACGACTGTGTCTTTTCCTCAGGGCAGAGCACCTATAGACCTCTAACAATATGTTGTTAACAGACGTCAACCCTGTGGCCCATATCTCTGAGGAAGGGCGGGATGCCCTTTGATCTCAGGCTTCACGGGGTGCACAGCTTCAGAGAATGGCTTGTGGAATTTTAACTCCAGGGAGCCAACTCTGCGTGTGCCCCTGGGGGGCTCAGGTCCCTTAAGCCTCTGGAAGAATAGCAAGTCATTTTAAACTCACACTGATTTCACTTTGTGTGCTTGATGTAGGATATGTTTATTTCTAAATATTATCCTACAACTTCTTACTGCATTGTTAATTGTTGATGCTATTTTTGTTAACATAATTAACTTACTATCAGATCTCTTCACTGTAAATGAAGTCTGTATTTCCCCTTTTTAATTGGTAAATTATTTGGAAGTGATACCTTGAGACCATGTCCCCCAGATTTTTCACCCAATGGTGTTAGCATACATTGATGATCCTTGCCTGAATAAACTTTTATGAGTTGTAAAAAAAAAAAAGAAAAGAAAAGAAAAGAAACAGCATTGCCTGGAGGTCAGAGAGCACGTCTGCCTGCTTGGGCTCCTTTGGGGGTAAGTGACAGAAAACCTGACCCTCCCTGACCACGTCACCGAAATGTTCCCAGGTGGGCTCACTTCTGTCACACCTGAATACAGGGACTCAGCGGTGTCATGGCTCGTTTCTCCCTCTCCATCCGCAGTCCCTGTTTCCTCACTGTTGACCCCATTCTCAGACAGACTTGCCTTCTTTAGTTATCTTTTTGAACATGGAAAGGTCATTCACATACCATAAAATTGACCCTTTTAAATGTTTTTTACAATTTTTTTTAAATTATATTCTAAAGTTGTCTAACTACCACCACTATCTAATTCCAGAACATTTTCATCACTTCCCAGGAAACCTGTGCACTTTACCAGTCACTTTAGCGGTGGGGGAGTCTCCGTATCTCCCCACCAACAGGCCCTGGAAACAACTAATCTATTAATACTTTCTGTCTCTGGAGTTGCCCATTCTGTACATTTTATACAAATGGAATCATACTATATGTAATCTTTTGTGACTAGTTTCTTTCTTTTGCTCAGCATACTTTTTGCTGAGTTCCCCATATTGTAGCATGTATCATGACTCTATTCCTTTCCATATATAAGCAATATTCCATTGAATGGATATACCACAGTTTGTTTATTCATCATCAGTCCATGGGCATGTGGGTAGCTCCGACTTTGGGAATAATACCCAAAGTCATGGATAACTTTTTGTGCGAACATATGTTTTCAGTTCTCTTAAGTATATATCTAGGATTGGAATTGCTGAGTCATATGGTAACTCTATGTTTAAGTTTTTGAGGAACAGCCAAACTGTTTTCCAGAATGGCAGTACCTTTTAACATTTCTAACAGCAGTGTATAATAGAACAAATTTTTCTACATACTAGCCAACACTTGCTATTGTCTGTCTTTATCACATACACCTTCTTAATGGGTATGAAGTGGTACCTTATTGTGGTTTTTATTTGCATTTCCCTAATGATGCTGAGCATTTTTTCATGTGTTTATTGGTCATTAGTATATCATCTTTGCAGAAAAATATATTCAAAACTTTTGTCCATTACTTAAACGGATTGTCTTTCTATTACTAACTTTTTTTTTTTTTTTTTTTTTTGGCAGTTTTTGGCCACGACTGGGTTTGAACCCACCACCTCTGATATATGGGGCTGGCACCCTACTCCTTTGAGCCACAGGCATCACCCTTGTCTTTCTATTATTGGGTTGCATTAGTTCTTTATATATTCTAAAAACAAATTCCTTATAAGATACATGATTTAAAAATATATCTCTCGGGTGGCGCCGGTGGCTCTAGGAGTAGGATGCCGGCTCCATATACCAAGGGATGGCAGGTTTAAGCCCAGCCCTGGCCAAAAACTGTGACAAAAAGAAAAAAATATATATATATATAATAAAATATATATCTATAATAATTTAATTAAATTTAAAAATATATATATATAATTCTGTGAGTTGCACTTTCACTTTCTTGAGAGTGTCCTTGGCAGCACAAACTTTTTTTTTATTTTGTGGAAGCCTAATTTTTCTTTTATTTTACTTTGCTTGCTTAAGCTTTGATTGCTTGTGTCATATCTGCAAAACGATTGACTATTGAGCGTCGTGAAGATTTATATCTATGTTTTCTTCTAAAAGTTTTATATTTTAAACTCTTACATTTAAGACCATCATACACATTACTTAGAAATAAAAACAAAGCAGGAGGAATCATGCTATCAGACCTCAGACTATACTATAAATCGACAGCGATCAAAACAGTAGGGTACTGGCACAAAAACAGAGAAGTAGATGTCTGGAACAGAATAGAGAACCAAGAGATGAATTCAGCTACTTACTGTTATATGATCTTCAACAAGTCAATTAAAAACATTAAGTGGGGAAATGATTCCCTATTTAACAAAGGGTGCTGGGTGAACTGGCTGGTGACTTGTAGATGACTGAAACTCGACCCACACCTTTCACCATTAACTAAGAGAGACTCTCACTGGATTAAAGATTTAAACTTAAGACATGAAACTATAAAAATTCTAGAAGAGAGTGCAGGGAAAAGAAGAAATCAGTCTGGGTGATTCAAAAATACACTACTGGGACCTGATCAAACTAAAAAGGTTCCGCACAGCCAAGAACACAGTAAGTAAAGCAAACAAACAGCCCTAAGAATGGGAGAAGATATTTGCAGGTTATGTCTCTGACAAAGGTTTAATAACCAGAATCTGCAAAGAACTCAAACGTATAAGGAAGAAATGAACAAGTGATCACATCACAGGCTGGGCAAGGGACGTGAAGAGAAACTTCTCTGAAGAAGACAGGTGCATGGCCTACAGACGTATGAAAAAATGCTCATCATCTTTAATCATCAGAGAAATGCAAATCAAAACTACTTTGAGATATCATCTAACTCCAGTAAGATTAGCCCATATCACAAAAT